>JASANF010015627.1:0-18698 GCA_030248245.1 Trissonchulus sp. WLG1_4 | reverse complement strand
CTGACGCAACTCTTGGTGAAAGGGCATTTTTATAATCATTTAGAAAGAACTATTTCTAACGTTTCACTGAACAAGCTTTGCAGTCGCGCATCGACTGCTTTCGCGACACTACCCCCTTAAAAGGCAGTTTTTAGCGACTTTAACACATCAACAGCTTACAAACGCAAGATCACTAAACCAAAAGTTGCAGCGGTCTGGGCGCTGCAGCCCCCACCAAAAATGGCGAATTTCCTAAATTTAAAACCGAATTTGATCAACTACAGACGTATCAGAAACTTTCCAACAAATATCAAACCAAAAAATGGTAACGCCACATCAGACAGTGTATTACACAAGTATACTTTGTAGCACGGTCAAGCGTGTTCTGATATATATATATTTGTACGCACACTGTGCGAGAAAACGCCGAGTGCGTGGCACGAGTGCGCGAAGCGCACGAATGCTACGCACGAGGGTTTCCCTGCACGCGCGCATTCAGATGTATGAAAACAGGCTCGATCGTGCTATAAAATATATACTTGTATTAAACTAGGAGAATCTGCATACCCTATATACTCTCTCACACATACATAGTTTAATAAAAGACAATAACAAGAAACATAATAAGCTACTAAGTTGCAGGGGTCTGGGGGCAGCAGCCCCCAGACGAAGAAGTGGAGAAAATTTTGCTTTTTGGGCCAAATTTGTTGAATTGGGGACGTATCGGAAATTTTGTCCGGCGAACCCGCAAAAACCAAAGGGGGGACCCTTGTTGAATTTTTTTTATGAGTTGGCTAAAAGGGGGGGGTTCAAACCCCCTGAACCCCCCCCCCCCTGGGTACGCCCTTGATATATATACATACATGTAACGGGGTCCAAATTTTGGGGTGGCCTCTCCGGCCAAATTTTGGGGACCCTCCCCCCCCTGATTGACCAAAAATACCCTAAATTTTGTAAAGTTTTCCCAAAAAAGTGCCATTTTTTCTAAATTTTGCCCGAATTTTGGGGACCCTCCCCCCCGGCCCCTCGATTTTGGGAGGGGGTGCCCCCCCATCCCCCCCTCATACAGTATGCACACACACATACATAGCTTTAAGAAAACATTCCTAACAAAGGTTGTTTTCTGCGATGTGTGTGTAACCTAGTGAAAACAGCCTAAGTCGACAGAGTCTGCAGTGTAGATACTAGTGATGTGATGTGTGATCGGATCGGATCGGATCACTGAATTTGCCGCATCGGATCGCCAGATCGGATCGGCTTCAAAATTTCGGATCGGCGATCCGGATCGACCACAAAATTTCGTAATTTGACAATATTTTGACAATTTCAAAAACTTTTTGAGCGATCAATCAAACGCACAAGTATAACTACTACTCGAATTATCAAAATATTGGCTTTATAATTGCGGACGCTTACATTTTATGCATACATCAGTGGAGAAAATGTTTCTAATCATTGTAGTAGTGTTTTTTTTGGGACAAATTGGTGCCCATGGCCACTAAAATTATGGATTGGCCACTAAAAATTTTGGTCTGGTGGCCAGCTTGGCCACTAAAAACTGAGGTTCAAAAGGAAGAATATATTATATGTGTTCCAAAACCAAAAAATCGCCCAGCTTCTGGCGGCTCTCGCCCCCAGACCCCCATGGTTGTTCTGGTCGGTACTGTTGGTCAGTGTGGCCGAATGGTTACTGCATTCGATTTCTAATCTGAAGGTTAGCGGATCGAATCAAAGGTGCTCAGTTACACGTTGTCTCCTTGAGCAAGAAATTTACAGGTACATTGCTCCTTCCAACTCTGCAGTCTTTCCTCTTCTGGTCGATAAATGGGTACCACAATAATGTGTGATGGCACCAAGGGTCCATGTAGGGCATTATGCCTTGAGAAGCAGCAAAAATTTCGGTAAAAATAAACTTAAATTTTATAAAAAAATGGTAAAAAATTCCCTCCCCGGCACCGAATTTCGGGGGGTCTTCCCCCCATCCACCACCCAGCTAAATTTGTGCCTTTGGTTTTAAATGCTCGCTAGACGAAATTTTCGATACTGATACATATAATTTTGGTTTTAAGCTCAAATTTTTAAAAGTTACTGTCGGTCAATTATGCATTATTTGTTGGACAGCGTATACTGTTATGTGTAATTCTTGCGGAGAGATTGACGAAATTGGCATTATAATCCATTGGGAAAAATAGCAACTGTTGCTCAAATAGCTTTCTTTAACTGCAAATTTCATCTCAACATTCTAAAAAAATCAGGCTTCTGGGTTCTGAAGGGTGGTGGCTTCCGCCTTGGATCCCTGCAATCTAGTTTCCCGCCAGTGTTGCAAAAATTGTTTTTTCCAGCCAACGTTGTTCTTGAAATTCTAAAAAAAGCCCTGGTTTTTGAGGGCTGCCGCCTTTGTCTGGTGACTCCATTTTTTTGAAATAACGGGCATGCGGCTGTATATGCGAGCATGTGAATTGTCCTCAAACCGAACTTACAGCCCAGAATCTTACAGAACTTTTTAGCGCGTCTTGGAAATTGGCGATTGGCCACTAAATTTTTGCATTGGAATTGGCCACTAACATTTTAGAACTAGTGGCCAGCTGGCCACCAAGAAAAAATGAAAAAATAAACCCTGCATTGTAGTTCAGTAAAGACACATACTTAATCTTGCAACATTGTTTTCGTTAACACAAGAGTTGGGCATTATTCGTTACAGACGGAATCGACGCGGATCAAAATTTTCGACCCGCGACCCAATCAAACACGCGGTTTGACACTTGTGGGTAACCCACAATTCAAGATACAACTCGCGCCGTCAAAGTCGACCCACGACCAACTTGACCCACCATTTTAAGATACCGTACCTGATGATCGATCGTTTTTAACTAATACCCCTGCACGATTTGCACAGTGTACAGCTGTACATTGTTCACATTGCTACCTACTTTAACCGCATGGTACCCAAATTTATGTACCCAGATTGGATTGAATACGTAAAAAAGTTTTCTGAATTCGTCGGTTTGACAAAATGCAGCGACCCGCGCAGCCAAAAGTGGGTGCCCAAGGGTTGACTGACGTACTGCTCAAATTCTCCGGTCCAACCCAACCAGAGATACACGGGGTGAATCGGCGAGGGGGTGGGGTGCCCCAAGGGCGTACCCAGGGGGGGGGAATGGGGCGAATTCCCCCCCCCCCCCCGAAATTTTTTCCAAGTAATTTTTTACACAAGGGTCCCCCCTTTGGTTTTCATGGTCCGGCCGGAAAAATTTTCTGATACGTCTCCAATTGACTAAATTTGGCCTAAAAATCAAAAATTTTCCCAAATTTTTTCTGGGGGCTGCCGCCCCCAGACCCCTGCCACTCTATGGCTTACTATTCCTTGTTATTGTTTTTCATCAAAGCCTATGGATGTATACACAAGTACATTATGCTGCATGTGCATAACTACACGAGGGGGGTGTTGGTTCTGTTTTTTTCCGCCGCCCTGGCCTGTGTCGTTTGGTTTTTATGGTCCGACCGGAAAAATTTTCTGATACGCCTCGCAATTGACTAATTTTGGCCTAGAAATAAAAAATATTCTCAAATTTTTTTCTGGGGGCTGCCGCCCCCAGACCCCTGCAATCTTGTGGTTTAGTAGTCTTGCGTTTGTAAGGCGTTTTATGAGTGTTAAAATTGCTAAAAAGTACATTTTAACCCATTACAAAAAATCGAAAAGTCTTTCCCCCCCCCGAAATTTTTTTCTGGGTACGGCACTGGGGTGCCCGACCCTTGGTGGAAGGGGGGTGGTCCCTAGTTTTGGCCATTTTTCGGTGACAAACTGACAGCCGAAAATTTTTCAGAAGTTTCGATTTTCAACTCATTTTTGGGGTACTGTTTTCGCCGCAGGCGGAAATTTTTTGCGATTTTTTAACTTTTTAAGCATTTTTGGGGCACTTTCTTGGCCATCAGAGGGGGGGTGGGGGTTGAGGGGGGGTGCCGGATGTCTGAGGGGGGGGTGACCCCCCTCGGGGGGGGGGGGTGGATACCAGGGTTGGCAGTCTCGGTCTCGGTCTCGGTCTCGGTCTCGTAAAAAACCCGAGACTAGGCTGGTCTCGGTCTCGGTCTCGGTCTCGGTCTCGGTAGGAAAACCGAGACCTGCCATAGGGTGGTCTCGGTATTTCAGATGAGACTTGAAGTTTTCAAAATTTTCCAAAATCACAAAGATTTTTTTACAGAATCCCAAGCATGAAATGGTCAAAACTTTCTACTGCAGAAGAATGTCAGTTCACTAGCAAACTTCGGCTAACTTCAAGTTCAAACTATGTATAACAAACTAGATTTTTTAATTATTTGAGCTAGAATGGGTTGTCTGACTTAGCGATGTTGCATTATTGTATGTGGAACCTCACAAGCATACATATTATGTTAAACAGTAAAAATACTGCCCATCATTTACCTAATAGTGCTAAGTTCGTAGCTGATTTGTAATTAAAAATTTGCTGGCTTCTGCGACTTTACTAATCTCGAATTGGGTAGCAGTTTAATCGAATTTCTTGAGCCCCAACCTTTAAACGCATATCAAAACATTAAGTATCTGAAAAAACCTAGGCGCAATCAAATGCCCTTTGGGCTACGAACTGGTTGGGGCATCAAATCTTCCCTCCATATAAATGTGTGAGCGGGAGAAACTTTTCTGGTCCGTGATGATGCCCCTATCAGAACTTCTGATAGTAGCACCACTGCACCAGCACAAACGATTCTTTTTTTTTTGGGCCAAAACGTTAGCATTGGCGAAAATTTTTGAGAGTTTGCTAAAACTTTTTTGGTCGTTTTAGCCAATTTGCTAAAACAAATTCGGCAGAAAAAATTTCTGATAACTCTCCAATTCACCAAATTTTATCCAAAATTCAAAAAAATTTTCCTATGCGTCCCCAATTGACCGTTTTTTTGCCATTAGACGCAAAAAATTTCCTTGTGACTACAATTTACACCCGTCTGCAACAAGGTTTCAATGTTATCCAGTCAAATATTTTATGTTTCTGTTGTTCAATTATTCAGCATCAGTTTGTTAAGTGACTTCGTTTACTAAAAACTTTCGCAAAGTACCACGTTCGGTGAGTCATTCAGATCCGTCAAACGTGGGTATTTCGGAATAATTCAAAAAAAGTTTCGGCCTCGCCCTGGGAGCTGCTACAATGCCAATTCCAGACACTTGCTGGCTCACGCGGTCCGCAAACGCCAAAATATGACAACCTAGCATTTATAAAGAAATTCGGAAATTAAAGCAGACGTTCAACTTCGGCATTTTTTCGCCCCCAGACCCCTGCGACTATATGGCTTACTTTTCTTTGTTATTACCATTCACCAAAGCCTATGCATGTCTACACGAGTATATTATGCTGCATTTACTTGTGTAGTATAATACTGTCTGATGTGACGTTCGCTGTTCTCATCTTTTGTTTTAATTATTCTGTCGGAAAAAATTTCTGATACGTCTGCAGTTGACCAAATTCGGCCTAAAAATTGAAAGAATCTCCATTTTTTTTTGGGGGGGGGGCTGCCGCCCCCAGTCCCCTGCAACTTTGTGGTTTAGTGAGCTTACGTTTTTCAGCCGGTTCTGTATATAAGTATTACAAACATGCCAAATGCCAAAAAGTGAATTTTATTATTAACCCATTGTCCCATTAAAAAAATCGAAAAAGTCATTCCCCCCGAAATTATTTTCTGGGTACGCCATTGACCGCTTATACGATACTTACAGTCAAGGGGCATAGCGTATATACGCAGGGTGGGAGGGGGTAATGGTGGGAATCCCCCCGAATCTTTTTACACAGGGTCCGCCCTTTTGTTTTTATTACGCCAGAAAAATTTCCGATAGGTTTCTAATTGACCAAAAAATTTTAACCAAAAATAAAAAATAACTCCAACTTTTTTTGGAGGCGTCCGCCACCAAATTCCTGCGACTCTGTGTAGGGGCGTAGCCAGGGGGGCGGGGGAATGGGGGGAATTCCCCCCACTCGAAATTTTTTCCGACTGAAATTTTACACAAGGGTCCCTCCTTTGGTTTTAATGGTCCGGTCGGAAAAAAATTCCGATACGTCTCCAATTGACCAAATTTGACCTAAAAATCAAAAATTTTCCCAATTTTTCTTCTGGGGGCTGCCGCTTCAGAACCCTGCAACCTTGTGGCTCCATGTTTCCTGCTTTTGTGTTCCTATAAAGCGTGTGCATGTGTATATGGCTGCATTGCATGCTATTTATTTGCTTAAGACACTGTTTGATGTATCCTTTTAGCTGTTTTATCGTAGCAAAAATGACATTTTTGGTGAATTTGCGACTCGAAAAGTCAAAAGTCTTCTTAAACTTTTCAAATTTTCTAGCTTCTGAACCCTTGTCGGTCCAGCAGTTTTGTAGTTTTCGGTGTTTTGAGATCCAATTTTACTTTCAGTGCCCTCTGGTCAAAAAATTAGCGTTGTTTCTGAACAAAATATGCTAATATGTGTATTTTTGCGTTAAAATTGCAATTAAGTGCATTTTAGCACATTTTAAAAAATTGAAAAGTCATTCACCCCCCGAAATTTTTTTCTGGCTACGCCACTGACTGTGGCTTAATCGTCTTGCATTTGCAATGCAAGTTTTTGAGTTAAAATTGCAAAAAGTGCATTTTAATCCATTCTTTCCAAGTCTTTCCCCTCCGAAATTTTTTCCGGGTATGAGTGTATGACACTGCTTAAGTCACTTATGAAAAAATTCTAATTGAAGTGAATTGAAGCTAAATAAATGCTTTAAAAACGTAGCTAAAAAATTTTAGAATTGGCTAAAAAATTTTCGAACCTTTTAGCCACTTTGCTAAGACTTCCTGGCGAAAAAAAAACCCAGATATATATATATATATATTTATTTATATATTTTTTTTTAAAAAAAAAGATTTTTTTTTTTTTTAGGGGGGGGAGGTGTTTTTTAGATCGGGGCGGGACGGGGGGCGCGGCCTGGGATGGGTGGGGGCGGATCGACAGGCATGGGTCCGGGTCGGGTCGGAATAATTATTGGGTCCCCGATCCCGATCCGCTACCTAAAATAGTAGATACTCTCATAGGCTCTCATATTTTATTATTTTTTGGTTAGAAAAGTTTATATCCTATTAATTTCTATATTATCATGTTTTTAAGTAGCGGGCATCTGCGTGATTCTGTTCAATGGCCTGGTGCAGCCCTACCAGCGCGGCTTCTACTGCCTCGACCCGACCATAGCAAAGCCATTCCGGCCCAACACCGTGTCCGTCAAACTGCTGCTGTTGGTTTGCCTGGCCCTGCCCTGTCCCGTCATCGCTGTGGTGGAGACCATTGTAGCTTGGCTGAAGACTTGTCAAAAACAAGTCCGTTTGCCAGGCGTAGATAACGTTTTTTTGTTATTTTTACTGTTGGTTTGAATGGTGATATACGTAGATGCACGTAGAGGCCAGAGGGGGTTTATAAAAATCCAGAAATCGCGAAAATTTTTTCGGCTTTGGCCAAAAAAGTGGCCAAAAAATGAGTGCTAAAATATCCGGTAAAATCGAAGGTCAGGGAGGGAGGGTGTTGAAAATCTGACAAATATGAGTAAAAGTGATTCTTTTTTAACTTCTGAAAAAGTTCTGACGATCAGGGGGGAAACAAATTTGGTCGGAGAGTCATCTTTCCAAAAAAGTTTGTCACCTTTACGTGTAGTTAAGTAATCAACAGTTTATATTATATATATATATATATATATATCAAATTTGGTTTCCTATCACAATATTATGTATGTATCGTATATAATATCTTATACCGTATATATATTTTGTCATATTATTTATTATAGTATTTGTTTGTTTATTTTTCATGTCATTTTTTGTTATTTTATCATAATGTGTTTTTCAGGCAAAAGATGGCGGTTCAAATGACGTGGTGCACCTGTGGACGCAAACAGCTAAACATTCCGTTCGAGATGTGTATCTGTTCTATATGGAATTCCTTTTCGGAGCTATCGTAGTGATTGCTCTGATGCATATTATTAAGTCCAGCACCGGCGTACTGAGGCCGCACTTTTTGGACATTTGTCAGCCGAACTTGACTGAGCTGGCTTGTACTCAGGTTGGTTGGTTTTTTATATTTTGCTAGTTGTTTTTCATTATTAACTAAAAAATTGTTTTTAAATGTGATTTATTTATGGGATGATAAGAATTGTGTGAATATTGAATGTAATTGGATAGGCAAGATTCATTCATTTGTAAGTATTCTAGAGGTCGCATCAACGCCCTTACTGGGCTTGCCGTGTTTCCAGATCGGACTACGGTCTTGACTGGCATATTTTTAGGCAAAATTTTATGGGGGGGGGCACCAAATTTGCGATAAAGCACTTTTTTTTTACACGAAAAATGGTTATTATATGTTAAATATTACGTTTTCATACGTTATTATAGCTGCGCTAATTCTAAATATAGCAAAAAAGGACCCAAAAACCCGACGAACACGACATCGCTACAGCTAAAAAGTCACTAAAACGTCCTTCCGTAAAAAAATTTCGGGCTAGGGGGGGCACCCCATCTGAAATGGGGGGGCTCCGGACCGAATGGGGGGGCGCCCCCCCCCCCCAGCCCCTCCCACTAAAAATATGCCTGCTTGACTTCTTGGACAGTAGGCAAAAGAGGACCCCAACTTTTATTTCGTCAAATTTAGCTTATTAATTCTGCCGAACTTCTCCTATTCAAAACGAGAAACTGACACGATTTTAGCTTTGTTGAACTTTATCGAAACATCATAGCACTAGTGACTCGTTTTTTCTGATAACGGCCCGGACGGCGTTCCAACTTCATAAAGTCGTGTATATACCATATGTAGTTTACTATTTTGTATATACTTCATTTTTCAGGGCCAATATATCTCCTCCACCTTTCGTTGCTATGGCAACGATACAGCACAGCTGCGTAAGGCTCGTGAAAGTTTTCCCAGCGGCCATGCAGCCAGCTCAGTCTACGCCCTGCTGTTTCTTTGGCTCTACTTGTCCGAACGATCTCGTCAGATTGCCCATCGATCATTCCAGCTGGCCAAACTGCTGTTTCGTCTGCTCTTCTGCGCGTTCACAGTGGTTTGCTGTGTGACACGGGTGACGGACAATTGGCATCATGTGAGCGATGTTCTGGGTGGGATTGTGCTGGGCTCAGGCGTGGTTTTGGTTTGCTGGGGACGCAAGGGAATCACGCAGGCGGCGCATCGGCATATGGCTATCTTGGAAGCCACGGCGAGCTGAAGTCTGAGCGAAAATTGCTGAACCCTGAGATAAACAAAAACACGCGATTTTATCACGAAGACGAAAGGAACTAATTACAAGCTGCAAGAGTATAGCGAGTAGCTGCTAGAGTGTTGTTGCCACCTGTTTTGTCTCAGGGTTCAGCAATTTCTGGTCAGACTGTAGCATAGGCTGATAATTAGGGTGGTGTAGAATGCGGTTTTGCGCATTTGTCTCTGTGATCACTGGGTACAGAATAGGTTGCCTTAGTCTTTTTTACTGGTCTCGATTATTTAAGATGGATGTAACTTTTTGGTTTAAAACAGAAAAGATTGAGCGATTCTGTGAATTTCAGGACATTTTTGGAGACTTGGAGTATAATCATTTTGCGACCTTTGAGACATGAGTCGAATCTCATCGCCAGAGACCAGGGCCCAGTTTTATAGAGATTTTAAATAGTGATTCACTAATTCATTTCGCGACACTGATGTAACGTAGAAAGTAGCAGTACAACGTTGCGGTTGCCGTTTACTGTATCTACATATTTTGTAATGGACAATTAGTTGCTAATATGTGGGGGGTTTTTTTTTACCGCCCTCACAGCTGCCGTGTCGCTCGGAGACGACTCAAGCTGTCCTCAGCCTGAGAAGGCCAAGAGGATTACCCGTGGCTTGCCAGCAGGCGTTGCTTCTTTACAAAATTATGTGTATATGTGTATGTTCGCCTGGCTGTGGGGGGCCACCAAGTAATCCGAGGTTCACGCGGGAGGAGCAGGAGGCCTGGTTTTACTGGCGGTCCCGTGTCGCCTACCCCAGTCACAAGATTCCGATGTCCCATTATACTAGGACGGGTTACATTCCTATTGTTAGCCCCCTTTTTATGTTTTTGATTAGGCTTGGCTGATTGTTGCATGAGTGTGAGCTTGGGCTATCTTGTGACTGGGGCTCTCCTCGCAAGCCTTTTGGCCTTGGCGCAAGCAACTGAACTCAGGGGAATCCCAAACGTTTTGTGTTTGTGTAGCATTCTTTTATATAATAAAGCATTCAAAACTTACTCGAAAATCACGAGTGTCTTCCTTTGTCGTAGTCTCAGTACTCACCGTTTGTTTAGTTCTTAGGGACGTGCCAGATATAATTTCTGTTATAACCGAATCAAGTTTGAGCTAAGCATAAGCTCTCAGAATGTGTCAATTATTTTATCAATAATATTACTTATACTAGTCTACTATAAGTAATTCTTTAAACTGTTAGTGGCGGCCATCGGCTCATTGAAGGTCCTCTGTGGTTAATGAAAATTTCAGTTGAAAATGATTAATGCAGTTAGGACAGCAAATTAATAGAAGGGAAGTGAAGTTTAGGTAAGAATCTTTGCAGTGGAGCAGTTTTTTTTTTGCACACAAGAAAACTTTATCTAGTACATATGCAGAACTTATATACATTTTATCACGTAGACGTAAACGCGGAAGAGACCTTGGACATGTAAAAGACAATAATATCTAGAAGTTACTTTCTAGGCATGTGAAAGCAGAAGTGACACAAAGTTTAAATTTTTGTGATTTATCTTAGTCTATGAGGACGGTAGAGTGAAAGAGTGTGAGACATATAAATTCAGTAAAAAACTGGTATATTTTTGTCGTTTTCGTAGAGCTTTGTTTTTTATGGCCAATGTCTGTCGTATATAAGCTTTCCTCTACCCATACAGAAAAAACTAATTTCAAACAGAAACATAGCACTGCAGCACTAGATGCAATGTAGTTAAAATCTGGGACCCTCTCTACAAATTTCGAGAACTCCCTTCCCCGTTGCCCTCTACAGTTGAATGGTCAACTGTTTGGAGTTGGATTAGTGGTCTTCTTCCCCTAAATTTTGAGAGTTTCAGGTTTTGGGATTTGATTTTGAGGGTCTTTGTGAATCTATTCTGGAAACTGAAAAATCTTGAGAATTATGGTAAATTTTATGTCAACAAATGGCAAATGTTATGTTAACAAATAAGTTAAACTTAAGCTGAGTTGTGTTTTTGACTGAAATCGCAGCTGGGCTTGAATTCTAAGCAAGTTTTCATTGGTGCAGGGTGCTTAAACCAATTTAAGGATTTTAAGCCTGAGCTTGATTTGGTGTAAGCTAATCCTTAACTATTAAACCAATTAGTTGCGCTCCAGCTATTGTTAATCTAATCCAGTTAATCTCAGCTACTGATTTCTGAATAATAACTTTTTGTGATAGAATCTGACTTTTTTGATTGTGAATTCATGTATTCCATTGGAAGTCTATTTATTTATTTTTATAAATATTCATATGTTCGATTCCGTTTTAATGTAATGTTGTAAATGGAGCTTTGTAATAAACAATTTATGTGCAGACTAGTACTGTTGGTTTAGTTGGTATTCTGTAAAGTAAATTTTATTTAAACGGTTGTTGTATTTTTGTAGTAATTGTTTTTTCAGTGATATATTAACTTTTGGAGTTAAGGCCATCGGTAGATAGCACAGTCTAGATTGACACATCTTGTTTTAAGGGCGCAGGCCCGAGAAAAATGATTTTTTTATGCACACTCAATTTTTTTCTGTCGAATTGGCAATATTGAAAGTAGGGTTTGAAGGGGCGACCATAAATTTGTGGGTTGGTCCTTCGGCTGCTGACTAGTAGGATTGACGTTTTAGCTTTTTGCTGCTAGCCCTCAATTTTGATCGCGACCCTCTCCTGGCTGTAATATATACAGGTTTAGAGGTAGGTTTAAAATTAACTAAACCAAAGGTTTAAAATGAACTAAATTTGGTTTAGTTCATGAGCTGTAAAGAAGCTAAATAAAAATATCGAATGGCTGTGGGATTTATTTGTGTTGCTCTTGAACCCAAATTTGTCCTATCTAATTGCAGTGTTTCTTAACAATAATGGAATTTTGAAACCTTTCCAGCAGATGTTTCATAATCTGTTGTAAAGTAGGCAGTTTTTTGACCCTTAGGTTAAGCCAGTCACACCAAAAAGACAAAGGTTACATACCTTTGTTTTTTAAGGAGAATGTTTTTTACTGGACATTGTCAATGTCCAACTTGTCTGAAAATGTGTTATGCTTTTCTGTTATGAAGCTATCAAGCCTTGTTGTGATTTATTCCTTTTGTAGACCCGCAAAATTTTCATGACTAAATTCATTTCAATGCTACTGAAGCTGAAGTCTCTTTGGAATTTTACTTTAGCTTCACGTAATTTCTGCTTTAACTTTCGGTGGCTGCACCACCTCATGTTACAGTCAGTTACGTTAAGTACAAAATTTAATTAACGATTAATTGAAAAATTAATGATTTTTTCGCACAGGGACTGGACTTGACCCCAACTTGAGCTATGCAAATAACTGCTACAGTTGGTAGGCCATTACTTTGGAATCGCTTAGGGGACAAGGATAAGGACAAGTATGAACCGGGCTTGACCACTTCATGACAAGACAACTGCGAACTGGGCGTACATAAGGGGAAGACTGGTGATTACCTGAGATAGGATTTTTTTGACGCTTGCCAGAAAATTTTCGTGTTTTATACACTCTTTTTTCTTTGTCTTTTTTCAAATATACCCAATGATATGATTAATTTTTTGTCCTTACAAAGTTGTTGCCTCAGGATTGCTTCATACTTGCAGCCGTATGTCCGTTTAGCCGGAAAAATTACGAAATAGTTAGCCACATCATATTTTTTGCATTATTCTATTGAATGGCATGATTTTTGTCGTAAGTTTGCCAACTGAGCGAACAGTTGTATGACACTCAGGGTTGGCAAGTCTCGGGTTTGCATCCGAGACCGAGACCGAGACCAAGCAACCGAGACCACCCGAACGAGACCTACGAGACCGAGACCAGCCCTTGGGGGTCCTTTTTTCAAGTTTCAATTTTAAAAATTTGAAATACTTTGAAATGTAAAAAAATAGTGATTAAGTTATAAAAAGTGACCATCAGGTTAGGTTTATGAGTGAATGACTTGCGAAGTTGCGAGAAACTTAACATTGTAAAGCATGAGAGTAGGTGATTGACAGCCGGACTATAGGATTATTTTTCCGCAATTCTGTCAACATTTGGAATGTTTTAAAAGTTTCGCACACTTCTTCGCATACCACAGTGTGTTTTATAGTGCATTGCATACATATATTTGCACTTTGACAGTCTGACTCAGGTGCCAGCGTAGAATCGTCCGTGCTGGTGCAGTGGTGCTACTATCAGAAGTGCTAATAGGAGCATCATCACGGACCAGAAAAGTTTCTCCAGCTGACACAGTTAAGTGGGGGGGGAAGGTTTGATGCATCAACCACTCCATAGTCCAAAAAGCATTCGATTGTGCCTAGGTTTTTTCAGATACTTAATGCTTTGACAATTGACATGTGTTGAGAGTTTGGGGCTCAAGCAATTGAATTAAACTGCCACCCAATTCGCGCTTCGTAACGTTGCTGAAACCAGCAAATTTTTAGTTACAAATCAACTACGAAGTTAGCACTGTTTGGTAAATGATGGTCAGTATTTCTATATACTGTTTAACATTATGCTTGAGAGGTTCCACATACAGATGCAATATCGCTAAGTCAGACAACCCATTCTATGTAGCTCAAACTTTAATTAATAGCTTGATGTACAAAGCTTAAACTTGAAGTTAGTTTGCCCGTGAACTGACATTCTTCTGCAGCAGACAGTTTTGACCATTCCATGCTTGACATTCTATTTGCAATCTTAAATCGTAAAACAAATCTTCGTGATCGTAAAAAATTTTGAAAACTTCTAGCCTCATCTGAAATACCGAGACCACCCTATGGCAGGTCTCGGTTTTCCTACCGAGACCGAGACCGAGACCAGCCTAGTCTCGGGTTTTTTACGAGACCGAGACTGCCAACCCTGATGACACTTTTATGTTTTTTGCAAATCTGATGCTGTACGTTAACGGTCTGAATGGCAATACCATTAGTCGTTAATTCGGACATTTTGATGGATTAGATTTTCAACTTTTATAAGGCCTGCCCGGCCCTATGTTTGGCATTTACTGCTAAATAAAAAGCATACCTGGGCGTGGGTGGTGGGTTTTCATCACCCCGCCAGAACGCACCATCACCCACATATTGTTGGAAGGATACTCACGACGGGGCAAAACGGTGGCTCACGGAGCAACAATCGGCTGGAAGCAAGAAAGTTGCTCCGTACACCCCTCCCCAGAATTCGTCAGGTGCCCACGTATGGTAATCAGTATATATGTATGCTGACAGTTTAGACAGAGAGTGGACAGGATAAATGCCAGCATAAAATCCAGTAATCTATGCGTGTTTGTGAAAAGAATGTAGTCGAAATGTTGGGCCCCTCTCTTTCTACAAACTTAGAGAACTCCCCCTTGCCCCTCCCTTGAGCAGCTGAATGGTCAGCTGTTTCGGGCTCGAGAATTTTGCCTAATGTTATGTTAACAAATAAGTGTAACTTAAATCTAAGTTTGAGTTATGTTTTCTTGTCAAATCGCTGCTGGACTTCAATTCTAAGCAAGTTTTCATTGGTACAGTGCACCTGAACCGATTCTAGGATTTTAAGCCTGAGCTTGATTTGGATTAAGTTAATCCTTACCTAGCAAACCATTTAGTTGCGCTCCACTGATTGTTAATCTAATCTATTTAATCTCCAGTGGTCCCTCTGTGACTGATTTGTCTTTGTGAATAACTAACTTTGTGTGATAGAATCTGATTTTTTGATTGTGGATTTCTGTATTCCATTGAAGTATATTTATTTTTATTTATATTCATAATATATTCGATTCCGTTATAATGTAATGTTGTAAATGGAGCTTTGTAATAAACAATTTTTTGCAGACTAGTACTGTTGGTTTAGTTGTTATTTTACGAAGTAAATTTTATGTAAATTGTTGGTGTTGGATTTTGTGTTTCAATTTGTTTCAGTGATACTATATCAACTTTTGTACTCAGCTCAGGATAAGGGGACCGTCGGTAGATAGCGCAGTTCTAAGTTAGTACATTTCATTTTAAGTGCGCAGGTAAGAGAGAAATGATTTTTTAAACACCGAATTTCCGGTCGAAAAAAGGTTTCATTTTTAGGCGGACTAATTTTTGCTGCTTGCCCTCGAATTTTGATTACGGATCCTGTCCTAACTTACATCTGCAGAAGTTTTTTAATGCGGTCGTCAAAGAGCTAAGTAGGTATGAAGTAGTAAAAGAAAGAACACAGCCTACGGTGAGGTATTGCCACCTTGTAGACCCAGACTTGAACTTGAGAAAAGTTTCAGGCTGATGAGCTGAAAAGAAGCTAAATCAAAGTATGGTGGCATTGACATATATATTTCAGTCGCGCTTGTCCGGAACACAAATTGGTCCCCAAATTATGACTCAAATTTGTCATTGCAAATTGACTAATTGCAGTAGTTCTTAACAATAATGGAATTTTGAAACCTTTCCAGCAAATGTTTCATAATCTGTTGTAAAGTAATGTAGTTTATCGACACAGCGGACAAGCCAAGAGTCACACGAAAAACAAAGGTTACTTATCTTTGTTTTTATAGGAGAATGTTTTTTGCTGGACATTATCAATGTCCAACTTGTGTGCAAATGTTTTGTATATGTATATTTATGTTGAAATAAAGCTATCAACCCTTGTGGTTTATATGTTTTTTACACCCGCAAAATTTTCATGCCTAACTTCATATTAATGCTACTGAAGTGCTAAAGTGAAAAACTGCTACAGTTGGTAGGCCATTAATTAGGAATCGCTTAGAGAACCAGGATAAGGATAGGTATGAACCGGGCTTTACGGGTTTATAAGAACTACGAACTAGGCGTAAGGGCGGGACTAGCGATTACCCGAGATTGGATATTTCGACGTTTGCCAGGAAAATTTTGTTTTTGAAGTTTTTATCTGCTCAGCCCGTGCCTGCAACCAGTATGTCTTTATATAATCTTCAATAGCTTTTTTGTATTTTTTTGTGTAGTTGATCTAGTATCAGGGTAGGCGCGATAGCGCCTAACCCTACAATAGTAACGACACACCACATTGCGAAATTTTAAAATGACAATTTTTAATAACTAAAAATTTACGAGAGCAAACTGGTTTTAATTGGGTGTGTGCACGTGCCTGGGGGAGGGGTACATGCTGGCCAAATTTCAGGCAAATTGGTTGGGTATTACCCGAGATATGAAAAATCGCCTTCCGCAAACGCGGATTTTTCCGTCTTTTTTTTCCGGCGCCATAACTCAAGAAATCCTTCTTGGAGAGGCACTTTTTTATGTTTTTTACATTTGTTTTGGTCGGCAATAGAGTCATCGTAAAAATTTTGTTCTAGGCTTTTGCCGTTTTGGCTCTGCTGGGAGGGCGGAAACCCCTTTTTTGGGCCTCGAAAAATGGCAAAGTCAAAAATTCAATGGCGCCAGCTTTTGAGAAGTCACGCAAACAGTGTATGCGAATATAAACCCCTATACTGTGCATGTCAGCGTGCTATTAGTTTTGTTGTTGTCAGATTTACCTAGTAGCCAGAACTGGTGCATCCCCCTCTGACACCCTTGAAAACATGGTTTTTTCCTGACTTTGACAATGTATAACGCTTTTGTGGATAGCCGCTTGTTCTGTATTGTTCACGCAACACAATATACAGGTGTAGGGGTGTCATTTAATATTGTTGGGTCAGTGTCGTATACGTTGTTGCATTTTGGCACCCCATGCAAAGTGCCAAAATGGTCAATTTGACCAAATTTTTGAATTTTATCAGTTTTGTTGAAAAACTGTTGAAAAGGTTAATTTGAGGTGCTGAACGGGAATATAAGGTTATTTTGACGAAAAAAACTATTGTTTTCAATTTTCATCCAAAATGTGCTCAGTGGTCAACTTCTGTTGTGTGTATATACTACATAGTAAATATGTGGGCAGTGCAGCCAAAACGGTTATAGATCGAAGCCTGTCGTCTCATATTCGAGTATAAACCCTACATTGTGCTTTACAGCGTGCTATTAGTTTTGTTGTCAGGTTTACGTAGTAGCCAGAACTGGTGCACCCCCGGTGATACCGTTGAAAAGATATTTCATAAGTTTCTCAATGTATAACGCGTTTATAGATAACCTCTCGTTCTGTATTTCTGGTGCCTCTTAATACATAGGTGCGGGGGTGTCAGTTGATATTGTTTGGTACGCGTGGTGTGCACTGGTCCACTTTAGTAGCCCTGACAAAGTACCAGAATTGTCAATTTGACCAAATTTTTGATTATTTCAATTTTTTTGCAAAAGGTGAATTTGAGTTGCCGAACACGAATATAACGTCACTTTGACCCAAATTATGTATTAACCCAAAATAATGATAAATATGCACAGGCCAATTGTGTATATACTGTTAGTGGCTGTGTACTTGTAGAAATAAGTAAGTAGTGCAGCATACACATGCGCGACTATCACTTTTCAGAATGTTTTATTTTCATACAAATATACAATTCAAGTGTCAGCTTTCCTATCGTCAAGTAAAATGGCTGCTATCGTCAAGTAAAATGGCTGCAGCGGAAAAAGAAATAGGATTATTAGAAAAATGCCCTTTCACCAAGGGCAGCAGTGTGGGTACTGGGTAGCATAGGAAAGTTGGCTGATCTATACCGGAAAAATGCCGAACACTCGGGACAAGTTCTGCAGCCGAATGAGAAAACTCAGCTTGCTAAATGAAGCGGACAAGAGTTGGCGTCAGAATAGCAGTCGCCCTGCGACACGTTAGTGCTTTCTGCACCCTATTCGCGCGAATTAATCAGTCATTATCATCAGCTGCCTGCCGGAAAAGTGCCGTATACTTCATTGGTTCTTGATGTTATTTTCTAGGCAAGCTATGTCCAAAGAAATGATTGTTCATCCATATAATATAATATAATAATCGATCGCCATTCATTTTTATTGTTACGTATGTAAATCTAGTTTAAGCTTATATAAATTCTACATTTATTTGTATTAACTAGAGTTATACGGTTGTATTGTAACATTTTGACAAGCTTATTAGCATTTTTCCGCTACAGATCAGCCAACTTTCCTATTCTACCCACACTGCTGCCCTTGGTGAAAGGGCATTTTTATAATAATCTTGTTGTTTGCGCTACGTTTGTGTTGTTGTGTATTTCTACATTGTCTGATGCAATAAATTTATAGATAAATCATTATTATAAAATATTATAAAAATGCCCTTTCACCAAGGGCAGCAGTGTGGGTAGAATAGGAAATTTGGCTGATCTTATAGCGGAAAAATGCTAATAAGCTTGTCAAACACCCGGGACAAGTTTTGCAGCCGAATAGGGAAACTCAGCTTGCTAAATGAAGCGGACAAGAGTTGCGTCAGAATAGCAGTCGCCCGACACGTTAGTGCTTTCTGCACCCTATTCGCGCGAATAATTAGGAAAAACATTTTTGACGCTTACTAGCACTCAGGACTTGGGGTCAGGTGTATAGATTATAAAGTATTAATACTCTACAGATACATACAGGTATATATTTCATTTAAATTTCTCCACGCGCAATCTATTTATGATTTGT
>JASANF010015626.1:0-32505 GCA_030248245.1 Trissonchulus sp. WLG1_4 | reverse complement strand
ATATAACTCGTTTGTTTACCATTTGCCTTTCCAGAATTTTAACGGACAGGATTATGTAAACTGACTGTATTTTGTTCAACTCATCTAATTATGGACGTATGGCGAGCCCAAAAGATTGAACATTTTGAAAACAAAATTGTGATTGAATAACGACGTATAAGGACCGTCGGGTGAATTTGAATGTGAAAAAACATATAAAGCAGCAGAATAGAAAAGAAAAACTAAAGCTCTTATTTCAGGAGATTTGCGCCTTTGCGGATAGTCAATTAAAAAACTTACTTTAGTTTTATTTCCCCGGACACATTTTAAAGCAAAGGTCATGTTTAAGAATGAATTAACAATGCGGGTAAATCCAAAAATTCTGCTAAACACAAAGCAATTACGATGTTTTTCATCAATCTAAAAGAATAGTGCTCAATATTCAAAAACAGCATTGTTGTACATTGTCCAAGCTGCATAGACGTAAATTGTACCATTACGGCACAATAATAAATTGAACAAAACTGAAAATGTGAACTAAATCTAGCAGAAACTAAAATCGCAAAGAAAAAACTACTTTACAGTATTCAATTACATGACATTTAGCAACACGAGCAAGGGCAGCTAACACATTAGCACAAAACTTGCTTGCATTGCTAATGTTGTGCAATTATACAAAAGTACAGGGCATAGTTTATTGTCAGCAGCACAGAGTATGTATGTACTGCTACAACAAACAATGACCTGGACTGTAAACAGTACAACTACCGCATAATGGCCAGGCAAGTTGATTTTTATAGTGGTTCGCTAAGACTTAAGCATTAGCATGTTACAGATTTATTGTTTACCGTAGTTTAAAATAAAAGCTAAAAAACGAAATCGCAAAATAAGAAAAACAGTCAAGTATTTTGGGTCAAATCCAGGCACATCAAAAATAATCACTGAAACCATTAGAAAAGAAATCAGCAATCACATTCTTCGCCTCTAGTAAAGAAGTTCCACTTTAGAATTCCATGATGTGGCGTCATCTGGCATGAAATTGAGGGTTTACGCCGCATCAGGGAAATGACCAGCTGGTGGCTGTTCTTGTGGGGGAGTTTATACTATTAGCCGCAGCTACGGAAGGCATTAAGATTAACGACCAATTACGAAGGGGGATGAGTCGGGGATTCGGATCCGGGGCGAGGGGCTGAAGATTTTTACAGCGAGTGGGGGCAGCAAAAAACTTCGAAGAGCCAGTGAAGCAGTTCGAATTATGGATTTCATGAAATGATATTTCTTTAGCAGAGAGCCTATGAAAAAAAAGGATAAAGGTAACAAACTATCGGCGCGGTTTGATGAACGATGAGTTTCAATTCATTAGTGAGAATTAATCAACATCGAAAATCAAGGGGGACGTTGACCTTTTAAGAATGATTCTGCTGGAAATTTTCATGACAGATAGCCGATATGTTACACCACATGTGGTTCAAATCTCATAATGTGAGCTTCATTGAACTTGTTGCTGACTAAAGTAATTTAATAGTCGCAATATTCTAATGATATTTTTCAAACCACTGATGTATATTGGGATTATAATGACTTTGAGATTAGCTTGTGATTGTATCCATCAAGCAAATGTAACAAAAGTTTACGCACACATTATCTAATTTATATTGGCAATATGTTGTGAAAATTTCCAACAGAAGGATTAAGTTAACGCAAAGTTATAACCGTTATTTTCTAGCTTATATCAGTGTTACTAATGAATCGCAACTGATCCTTTATGAAACCGGGCCCCTGGACTTATTTTAGTTCGAGTTTAGGTTAACATGCACACTTAGCATTAGAGTGCAAATACAATCCGTTTAGTCCGACTAGAAGGAAGCGCACTACTAGTTAAGTCCGTTTAATCCACAGATTTTGGAATAACTTTTCTAGCAAAATTTTTAAACCCTTTAATCCGGTAAAAGAAAGGCCCAGAGAAAAGTTTGACTTTCAACTGTGATTTCATAAAAAAATTAGTTGAGATAAACGGCCGTTGTAAACTATTGGGCTTATTTAATGGCAGCCATTAAATAGCATGAGTTGGCTAATCTTGCCTAATCTCGGTAACGAACGCGTGAAAGCGAAAACGAAATAGCACATAGAGTATAGGTATAGCGCAAATAGCGGTAGGGGATTGGGGGTGGGGGTGACATCCTGTGTTCTATGTACGCTTACACGCGACATCTACCCTATAATGTCCACAACCTAACTGTCATTACTTTCATTAGTTACGAAAAATGCCATTTCCGAGCTTCTCACTGATACCTAATCTGAGAAGTCCCCCACGGAATAATAAACTTCTGACGTTTCAGAATAATTTTTGAATTCAATTAATTAGCTATAAAAACTCAACATGAAGCATAAAATTTTGACCAACATATACTTTGTTTAAAAGTGAAAATTGAAAATCATAAAATGATTTTCTCTAGCTCAAATCAACAGAATTAAAAACACATGATTCGTCCATTTTAAAATATCCCCATTTAAAATATCTATTAGGATTAGCTAAAACAATCGTTAAGATCTGTATTAAAATAGATAACTAAATAATGACAAAAATGAAATTTTGTAGTAACCTTGAGGACTGTTTACTAAAGCGATAAACTTTAAATTTAGCTCCGAGTCTAATCTAGCGTTACTTTAAAATGTGTCAACTTGAAAGCTCTGTGAAACTTTCAACACTTCAGTGCTAAGGTCACAAAGTTTTTAAATACAAAAAAACTATTGTAATTTAAAAGTTTTGTGCAAGCTTACAAAAGTCCCTGTACAAACAGAAAGAAAAATTATTTTATTTCGCAAAATGACATCTTTCAAAATCGTGATATAGTTTCACGCTTTTGAAGTTTGTCTCTTTGTGAAAACTCAAAAACGTTATTAGCTGGCAGCACCACTGTACCCCCATGACTTGTTATAGCTAATGGGTTTGTTAAGCGCCATTTATAGCTAACACACGATTTTACAACATACTTGCCACTTTAAAATTTTGTTGTATCTGTTTAAAAATATCAACACTTGTGAGCATTTTTCACAAAAAACAAAAAGTTTACTGTAGCAAAAAAGCAAAGCATCCTACACACTTTTAAGCAAAACTATTTTTACCAGGCACCGAGCTATGATGGTTTTGCAAAGTTAACGGTAGCTAACAAACTGAAAATATATTAAAAATTTATTAATAGCGAATCCCTTATTAAATATTATATTGGTAAAAAAACAAGTTCAAAAATAAGCACACTAAATATAACTGACACAACTAGGACAACCAAAACTAAAGTGACAGTCTAAATATTAACCTAACTAATCTAAATTAACTTAATAAAAAATAATAAAACAATCCTGAGCTGATAATTAAACCTTACTGATTAAAACCTAGATAGCACGTAGTAAGATAGCACGTAGTAATATGGAAAATATTTCCGGGAAAACATTAAATGGGAAATGACGCAGGAAAGTGGCACTAAAGGGTTTAACTACTATTAAGAGGAAACCAGGTACGTCACAAAATTGTGGACAATAGACATTAACAAATAGAATTTGACGTAATACAGTAATGAGCCTATACTCACACATAGAATTCAAAACTGGTAAGCAATCTCGACCTTTGGAAAACTTGAAGATGAAGATTACGTTCGCCAGCATTACGCCAAACGTTTTTTACGTTATAAAATTACACATAAAAACTAAATTTCAGTTATAAAACCATATATACGTATTAGATGTGTTATGATATAGGCAGAGTTTTTTTGGTTGTCTTAATGTAACGACATAATCAAAATAAATTCGATTCTCTGAATATGGTCGTGGATGAGGCTCTTTTCTGAATCACCCAATCATAGTCTAACACGGAATTATGATAAGTGAAAACAGCAAACAAAAAATACTATTCAGTCTATCGTTTAGAGTACCCTTTTGATTTGATCAAACTAGACCGGTACGGCAACGTTGACAAAGTGTCTGACCGGTTCAAATAGGTGGCACCGGGTTATTTTATAAAGGATATTCACTTTCATCAACAGAATTGAGTGTAAAAACTTGGTGAACCAATGAAGGTAGCCTGATTTCAAAAAAGCTACTAACGTAAAATCATTGAAGAAAGTATGTTGGATGAAAAAGGCGATCGTAATTTTACATATATTTTTTATAACATCACGACGTTCAAACTAAACTTTCTTACAGAATGCTTTGTTTTCAGCATTTTATTCATGAATGAGTAACACAAATATGTTGTGAAGTTAAGTGAACAAAATTTCCTACGTCTTGAGACTGCACCTCAACCTAAATGAACGAGGGACTTACACGGTGATACCCCTACTTCTCAAGTCCTATTAACGAAAATGAGAACCGCACCCAGGGCTAGCGGGTTTTGCGGGTAACTTCATGGAATAGCTAAACACAGGGTGTTACCCTAGATAAATTCGAGTGCTCAAAAAATTGTTCTATTATACGAAAAAAATAGACCGTTTGAAATTTCTATAAAGCACACCTAAGCGCACTGTTATAACTGAATTAAAACAGGAAGTAGCACCTTGATTGAATTAGTGGTCTTGTTGGAGTAGTCACAATGTCAGATATAGGTTCAACGGGCTTGGTGGCAGGTTTTTTCAGAATTGACCTCTGCTTTTTTGTGTGCATACGTATATAAAAAAGTGTGCGAAAACACAATAAAAAACACAAAAAAGCATTCCTGGTGCACTGTAAACAACAAAACAGCTTGTTTTCTACCATGTAGTTTACGGGGATTATTGCTATCTTTTAACGCTTTAGCAGCCTGTGACAGGACTACTACACAGGTCTATATCGTGTACACAATCGCTGCGACTGACCATTTCGAACAAATCCAGGTGGTTTTCCAGTACTGGCGACTGGCTGTCTCGCAGTTGGTCCACCACGTTTTGCATTCCCAGCAGCAGCATCTCATAGCGCAGGTGCAGACGCATTTCAAGGCTGTCCTAAATTCATCATCTGTTCAAACTGTTTCAGTCATAGTTATTTTTAAAGTTTTTTTAGTGTTCACTGATTGATGAAAATTATATTGTATTCGTGGATATTGTATTTATATTAAACATAATTCATGGCGAAGAGCTTTTTTAAAACATAATTCATGGATAAAAGCTGCTTTTATAAAATCGGTAACCAAACTGACGTTAATGATCACAAATTCCCGTTCAGCATGCAAAACTATATATGTGAACCCAGCCTCACCGTTACCTTTATCGTTTTACTCAAATTTATTTATTTATACTTTCTATTTGATAGCTTTTCACAATACCTATAGTACAGTACTGTGCATAAAAAAGTTCCTTGTCCGTCGGCGTACGACGAGCTTTATCCGTCGCGAAAATTGAACAAGGTTGGGCAGAAAGTGACGAACAAAACTTTTTTTTAAAAAAGTGCTCCAAACCACATTTTCAATCTGAAAAAGTGAAAAATTGAAAATTTTGTGTTCGTCACTTTCCCGCCGCCGTACGTCACTTTTCGAGAAGCTTCGTGACTTTTCGCGAAGGTTGAAGCTCGGCGTACGCCGACGAACAGGGAACTTTTTTACGCACAGTACTGTATTTATAATTTTACTTATCGTCACACATTTTTTACTTCAACGGATAAAACCTGTACATATATATTGTCCACACAGTCACTGTGCCAGATTGAGCCTAAATTATATCACATCCTGATCAACTAGAACACAGACTCACTTCAGCACAACCACATTTGAGTGTTGCATTGATGAAAGACATGATAGCAGGCCGCAGTTTGGGATCGCAGTCGGGCCGCCCTAGGTCCAGGATTAACCGCTGAAATATGCAACCACTCAACAATCAGCACAAGCTGAGTTGTCATAGTATAACAGTGAGACACTCTCCTTCCTGGCTGTGTTATAACGCAAGTAGATGCGCTCGTTGAATCGGCCCACGTGTGTCAACATTTCTTGAACAATTATACGGCAAATCAGAACGTTCTCTTGTTATTGACCTGTGCGCAGGCTTCGTTGAACACCAACGCGCCATTGGGCCATTGTCACCATGTTAAGTCTGCATTAACCTGCGATAATAGACAGCCAAGAAGGAGAGATTCATCTTGAATAATCGATATGGATGAAACACTATTATATACTCTTGGCTGCAATGCATTTGATTTTCGCACTAGTTAGTCTCTAGCCACATACAAGGAATCAATCAAGGGTTTACAGCCTGAATCCACAAGTCACAAGTTACAGGCCACAAGGTTTAAAAATAGCAATTGACTAAACTTTATACTGAATTAATTGAATCAGCAAGCTCATCACCAGCATTTGTGAATGCCACTGGTTTACCTGAAACCGCTGTCGCTCGCCAGAGATGTCCTTGAGGTGGCTCATCCCATCCAGCACCAGTTTGTGTCCGCCCGGAACCAAACAAATGGCGCCAAGCATTTCCAGACAGGCTATCTGAAATAGTGGTTAAAGTAACTAATGTCGAAAGAAAGAATTGGAAGCGCCAAGAGTCGAACTTGGGCTGCTCGCGCCGACGTCAAGAATGCTAACCACTGCACCACAGTCTTGTAGGCCCTATTTCTCATTATCAACAACAACAGTGCAATCATGAAATGTGACGGCGCATATACTGCTCTGGATCCCAAATTTTTAGCAGCTCATGTTTTGGCTTTGACCCCAATTATGCTAATGACACAATCAGACTGGTCAGATTTCTGTAACCTTTTCTGAACTGATCAAATCGATAAAAATTCATTGTATTATTAGCGTTATCTTGATTGAGTGTTTTCGTTAAAAACTCAGTTATTGGGTGATGGGTGCTCGCTAAAAGAAGACTTCGCAAGCAATAAGTAAAACGCTGGCCCAAAGTCCATCTCCACACAGCAGAAACAAAATCATGATCTAGTTGAGCGAGCACCTTTGTTTTCACATTTTCAACCAGCAATATTTCAGCAATTTTATCAATGGCTGAGCCGTGATCAATAATATGCGATCTTCCATGCTAAAAACAAAAACCATCAGAATAAAGAATAATTAGAAAAATGTGCCTCTGCAAAAATACTATGCGGAGTTCGCCTCCGAGTTGAGTTCAAGTTACACTCAGATCGTGCTAACTGCTAACCTCCAAAGTAGGTAGCTATAATCCTGGCATACTGGAAGAAATGAGAAAAAAGTCGCATGACTGCCCGTAATGACGTTTTGATTAATACAGACCAGACGTATATGCACAAATAGCAGATACAAGAAAACCACATAAACCACGGTTCATACGTGTCCTTGAGGACAAACACTGACACTTTTTAGTCGGCATCGACAAAAACCTTTCCATTTTTTTGCATTCGAGCTGAACTTGACCTCAACGTTCTGTGCAAAACAGCGGTTGATTTGGTTGTACAGTTTTTTTGCAAGTGGACCAAAAAACAGAGGCAAGATAAAAATCATCATATCAATCAATCTCAATCATCATCATCAAAAGACGCCATATCATTATCCGACGCGTCCGATTTCATCACTAATCCCAACGCCTAGAATCCATTTTCATTTGAAACCGACTGTAGTACCATCAACTGGTGTATTTATTTAACTATTATAATCAGAGCAACTCATAAATAGGCATCGATTATTTCAAAATTCTTACCGAGCTATTAAGTAAAGCTTTCATGCAACCCAGCGTGCTAACGAGAAGCGCAGTCTGAGAGGGGGCGGGTCGAATCTCACACAACACATTTAATAAATGTTCAAGCCCGCCTTGCTCCAAAAATTGACCAACAAAACTAAATAGAAAAAATATAATAAAATATAGAATATAAAAAATTATTGTACAAGGTAATATTAATTGTAGAATAATAGCATCCACAAGAAGTATAAAGTAGCACTATTGAACTAATAGTATATAGGTACATGTATCCTTAATGTTTCAAAAACTATTTATTATTCGGTGGACTACACCAACAAAGTTCAAAATTGTCTTAGTAAAACTTCGATTCTTTGATGTCTTAAGTTATTAACTGAATTCCTAGCGCTTATTGCTCTGAAAAAGATCTAATCTTGTGCAAAAACTGTGATTCTGGAACTAACATCTTAAGTAAGTCAATGCCTGAACTAAATCGGTTCCATTCGCAGAACAGAAATAAGTATATACTATTACATAATCATAAAGCACATCTTGTGTGAAAGAAGTTGAAAGAAGTTTCACCAAATAAATAGAAATTTCATATCAGTGTGAAACATTCACCTGCTGGGTTTCGTTCGTAGGGCAATCTTTAGGGTGTCCAGATTGTCACTAATCTGCTTCGTCGATGCACTCTTTCTGTGCAAACTGAGATCTTCCTACAATTAAGACAAATTACTTTGCAGTCACTGTTGTAGCTTAGAATCACGGACTTAGGGTTTTGTCCAAAATTGGGTTTATCGGATTAGATTTAACTTTATTTCGTCAATAACGCAGCGTCAGTTAAACGTAATTTACTGAAACTTGCCACACACCGAGGTACCATGTGGGGCAAAATTTCAGCCGGCTATTTTCATTTTGTGCTGCGCTATTAGCAAAATTATTCCAATTCCAAGTTTGGATAAGGCCCTAAGAAAGTCGAGTCCGACATTGACCCGATTTAAAATCTACAGACGTGGCATATTCGGAGTTTTATATGTAGTCCACTGGTGGCGTTGCCAGATAAGTTTCTAATGTGGTGACCTAACAATACTAATACAGTCAGTCCCAACTTGACTTTCCACGCTAAACTTTAAACAGCAGTGCTATGTATCAGTACAATAACAGTGACATCGAAACTGGTATCGAAGTCTGGACTAGACTATGAAAATTTAATTTTTGTCACCGGCAATAATAGAATTATTTTCATACCTTTAGTAGTTTCTGCAAATATTCCAAAAAATCATTCACATCTGTATCTTGGTTAGCAATCACCTGAAAATAAGGGTATAATGACGAGTACATAATATGGAAGAGTTGACACTCTTCCCAATCCTAGCTAATCGGCCGGAACGATGCTCCGGTCGAAATAGCCCTTTTACACCTTGACATGTCGTGATTCCAGGGGGGGACCCCCTTTCTAGGGAAGTGTCTTGATTTGAGTGGGGTACCCCCCTCGTTTCAGCACGTTACCAGCTCACCACAGAGTTCATGATGGTGGTCTTTACCAGGGTACCACCCCCCTGAAATCAAGACACCACCGAGTTATTGTGGTAGTAGTGTGCTGAAACGAGGGGGGGTCGGGCTACCCTCCTGTGAGTACCCCCCTCCCGAAATCAAGACACTTCCCTGATTTGAGAGTGCGGTCTTCCCCTGGAAACAAGGCATAAAAGGGCTATTTCGGCCGCAGCATCGTTCCGGCAGATTAGCTAGGATAGGGAAGAGTGGCATTATCTTCCCTTTTATTTACTCTTGGTATTATGTATTAACATCAATGACCAACTTTAGAGCACGGATAGGCATGGTCTTCTTCTTCTTCCAGACTTTTCGCACACATCCAGAAACGCAGCCTAATATATGTAAGGGGTGGCCCGAACCTTTAGACATCCTGACGGGGAAACCTTGGAAGGTGGCCCGATCCAGATTCTGGCTCTGGCAGTTGTGGTGGGAAGAGCACTAAATATAACCACAGCAATATATACCTCATCCTGTTCCTGCAATAGAAGCCATTTTTTGGCCGGTTCCAGACTAAGCAGGACGTCCTTGTGCTCGGAGTCCACGTCAAGTTCCGCCTGAAAACAATAAAACTAAGTAAAAAAAAACACATTTGTCTTTTGTAGTCATGTTTCACAGATATGCATGTAAGCTATGTTGGTAAGAATTCGGTGAATCATAACCGCCATACTATAATATACACTGTCAAGTGGGACGAGGCGCATACATCACCAAGTGCAACGCGCTCACTCTAATTGTACCTCAGCGTAGAGTGCCTCGGTCTCTCTAGCTAATATTCTATTTAATACGGAAAATATCGTCACTCTGATCAATATATACCGTGCTAGATAAATGCTAACAAGCGCGATAAACTGATCCGCGCGAATCCCTTATTGAGCTAACAAAGTTATTACAGTTAAACTATAGACATGCAAAATAAGACGGTCTAATTTTCATGAGGCAATTATTTTGGTTCTTATGAGACCCAACTAATACAGTAATGTGATTTGTGACTGACCAGAAAGACGTCAAAGCGTCGGGTGAGTTCAGGGAGGGGGGGCATGGTGGCGGGGGAAGTGGGACTGGGAAGGGGGGCCGGGCGGGGGTCGGGGGTGGGAGGGCGGAAGGGGCTGGTGATGCCGTGGAAACAGCCCAGAGCACGACCCAGAAGGCCTTCCAGCATGCCACCGCCGCTCGGGATCGCCACTGAAACAGAATAACATATATAACACTATATAAATATTATATATATATATATATATATATATATATATATATATATATATATATATATATATATATATATATATATATATATATATATATATATATGAATAATATATTATATGCCATATACTCGGAGTGATAGCGGAGTAATATATCGTCTGCCTTTTTTGCCCAGCTTCGGAGTGAACCGGTCGGTTGTATCTTTCTGTCAGGATTCGATCATTTAAATATTCTATGTAGCCAAAGTATTATAGCTATGTATTATGTATATACGATTGGCTCCGGGCTTAATTGTTTCCGCCCCCACTCTGACTCCGGAGTCAGTGGCATATAATTGTGGTCGGCTAGAGTTGCAGAGTAAGTAAAGATGTGTGGGTACTGTACATACAGCCGCTTTTACAACCACTATGCCGGCTTAAATTAGTAACCACCGCTCTTTGCTATGAAGATAAAGGTTCAGCAACATTCGCCCGAAACATATGACAATTATCTTGAAAAAAGATTCAGTAACATTTTTGCAACACAGCAGTTCTTTTGAAACATTACTTGGATGGGTTGTGCTCCATTTCCTCACCTGGTCCAAGAGACACTAACCAAGGGGCGAACAACCACCGTTCGTTTTTTCTCATCATAATTTCACAATAAATTAATAATTACAGAAATACATTTAACAAAGAAACACCTAAAACGTGATCTACATATGTGCTAAAATGACGTATGATCCAACCATTGAATAATTTTTTAAAGCTAAAAACAACAGAAAATAAATAAAATAGCCTTTTCCAATTCTGATAACCCTTAAAGGTTGTAATTGCACTTGTAGTGCTAACAAAAACCAGCGAAAATTTGAAATTACATACTCAAAAGAAAATAACAGAATGACAATATTTACACTTGACATTAAGCCGAGTAGTATAAACAAAATGTTTCAGCCAAAAAATCAGATAAACAAACATGAATATTTGCTAATCGGCAAAAGTACGCGTCAGAAAGACGCAATTATGTAGCAACTAAAATTTGTACCTGCTAATTACCTTACTATTATATTTCAAAATTTTTAATTAAACAATTTTCAAGTCATTCATTAACAACCTTTATCAGAGTAGAAAAGTTTCAAAAATTAAATTAGCATTAATTCACTTGGGGCCTATTCCTTTAAAGGATTAAACGGACTGGCGCCTTTTTTAGTCCGAGGTTTAGGAATGGCAAATCGGGTTAAAATAAGCGAGTTAAAATAAGTTAGCGGCTTAATTTTAGTCTGACACCATTCCAAAACTACTACAAGACTAAACGGATTTAACATGCAAGCTTAACATTAGCGTGTATAGTTAAGTCCATTAAGTCCAATTATGTAAAAAGCAGCCGGTTAAAAGTTGAGTCCATTTAATCCGGAGGTTGGAATGGCACTTTTAAGCTGAATTTTTAAACCGTTTAGTCCGATTAAATTCAACCCTTTAACCCTGTAAAGAAATAGGCCATTGGACTTAACAGACTTAGGATTGTAGTTCCAGAATCGCAGGTTTTTTACATTAGATTATTTTAAAAGCTCTTTTTCAGGGCAATCAGTAAAGTAGTAATGAAACGGCGACAAAATAGCAAGATTCGAAGCTGTCAATTGTCATTTTTTAATCGTTGATAAAATTGCAAGTTAAGACTGGCTACTCAATTAGCTTATCTACTATTCAGTAAGCCAACAAGGTAGCTAGTCTTAACATTGGCATTTTCCAATAACCAAAAAATCTTTACCCGTTTAGTTTGATCTGTGTGAAAAAATAGAAACTGCGATTATGGTACTATATACACCGTCAGGAGTTACTTTCGTCCGAGGTTTAGGAATGACATAGCGGACTAAACGGACTAAATGAGTTGAAACAAGGCAGCTGCTTACTTTTGTCCGACCCCATTTCTACACTATTACCGGACTCAATGAATTTAACATGCACAGTATCACAAGTAAAGTCCGTTTAATCTGGAGGTTTCAGATTTGGCGGTTTTCAACATGATTTTTGAAACGTTTAGCCTGATTAAAATTGAACTGAAATTAAATTAAACACTGAAATAGGCCCTAAAACTAGCCTAGGACGCGAAGGACTAAAGCTGTCTTAATTCAGCGCAGTCTCCGAAAACTCAGTCTAAAACTTAAGTCAATCTAACTCGATTTTTGAGAACATTGTAAGGGCGAGTCTACATACATGTAATAATATATACAAATTCTAAAAGATTTCTGCTACTCTCGAGACTTAGGTTGCTGAGACTTAATCTCCGAAGAAAGGTTTTCTGCATTTCACTGCAAAGCTAAAACTTTGGTTTTGAGAATATTAATTTAAAATTTGGTAACAGAGCCATACAACTATTTTTAAACGTTACTTATCAATACTGAGTCGTGAGTAGTTAAGTTTCACATGCTTTTTATAATAACTAAGTCTGGTAAAAGCATCAGCATACGTCGTCGTAGGTCACGAATAAAATTGTACAGCGACATAAAAAAGTACAACACTAGCAAAAAAGGCAGTGTCACAATAGTTATAACAGTTAATGTCACAACAGTTATTTATAAAATTCCCATGAAACTGTTAGGCTAACCATTATTACATACAAAACAGCAAATTTCACGAATCCTTAATTTTAACATCTCACGACTGCAAATTTGTGCCGCAAAAAACAAGAGAAGAGTTGCTAAAAAACGTTTCAGTCATTTTAGTATTTCATTGTAAAGCAATCATTTTGTTCAGCATGCTATAATTGAGCAAACATTCAAATTTAGGTCACTCTTTTCACGGATGAGTTGAGTCCTCCAAAAATGTTGTCACTAGCTCTAGCATCTACCTACATACACCCCCTTTTTCCTAGCCAATTAAAAAATAGATACACAATAGGGACCTATGTATCTCATTAATTAGAAAAATTGTTACGTAGTTACAATTACTATATACAATTTTTAACAAAATCCTGATACAAACAAACAAACACACAAACAAACAATGTTTTGTCCTCTTGCAAAACACTAAACTGCAGAAATGTTATCGAAACTGTTTCAAAATTGTATTTGAATGCTGAAAATTACAAACCCCTGAATAGTGAATTCTAATCTATGCGTCCATGCTGAAATATTTTTTTTTCATTTTAATACCCCATCGCAAAAAATAAAACTTCTACGGTCGCACAGATTAACCGAAATTTGAGTTAAATTTCGGCATAGGGTTCGTTAATATACAGCCTGTGGATTATATTTCATGTAGGTTGCAGCTAATTTTCAATTATTTATCTACATGCAGGATACAAATTTCAATAAACTTGTATAATTTACAATATCGTTTCATTAATCCTTTTGTGGGTTACCGACTAATCATGATTCCAACGGATTCAAACCGAACCCACTAAATCTGTTTACGCAATTAAAGTGTACCTATAAACGCAAAGAACGGGTTAAAATTTAAAATGTGGAATGTAGTTGTGAAAAAATATAATACCACAGTAGCAAACCTCATTCAAGACATAGAGTATGTACTTACCGAGAAAACAGATCCCGATTCAAACACTTGCACAAACAAAATTAGTATAAGCCAACTAAAGATTAAGTTATCATGGAATTCTAAAAGGTATTAAAAACTGGTTTGTAAAAAATCACTCACTAAATTAAGTATACATATAAATCTAATACAAATATTATATAAGTGTAAAATGTATATATATGAAGAATTACACCTTAAGAAAAACCGCAAAATTAGCTGCAAGCGGACTTAAAGAAAGCTAACTCAAGTATTGAAGTTACAATTCATAAATTGATTTACACCTTTAAAGGTATAATCACAGACTAAAATCAAATTTATCAGAAGTTTGGGTGGATGGGCAGCTATTGGACAAATTTCACTCAAATGGAAATATAATTGGTTCAATAAATAGAACTTTTTATTCTGAGGAAACTTGTATGTTGACAGCGCGAAATATTTCGCTTTTAAGACATCTCATTTTTGAAGAAAAAAAACGGCATTTCGCTACGCACCTACTAATGTACATACGTATGTCTGTGTAAAATAAAAATAAAATTACTTAAGTATGTAAATTTTTCATGCAAAACGATGCGGTTCTGCAGGGAGGGGCGATTTACCCTTTAAAAAATACATTTTATTGGGATAACAATTTATTTTTTGGATGATCATACAGCACTACTAAAAATTTTAATAAAAACAGATGTAGATAAAAAAATTTTAAAGCGTAGCTTGCGAAAAAACCTGCAAAACTTTAACGTAAAATAATTTAAATTTGCTAATAAAAACACACGCATACGACAGCCACTCATTTTATTATGAATCCAATTTAGGAAGTTGAATTATTGAAATTACGACTCTATAGACTGAACCATTCAAAGTTCATTGCCTTAGTAGTGATTAGTTTTTGGGTTACTGTCATTTTGTGACCTTTAGTGATACAAAAACTGACATTAATATCAATTTAAAGGAATGGGTTAACAGAAAAAGCCAATTAGAAAAGTATACATCAGGAAGAAACATACTAACATAAGTGGAAATAGCGACTATCGAAATACTGCACGCAATCTCAAACGCCAGTGCAGCTATTAAGACGTTTAATGGACATATTTCTGACGGAGTTGAAAAAATGGAATGAATTAGATTAACTTATGCGGGATTTGGCGGAAAATGTGCCACCCGGCCAGATTGCACTATATTTCATTCGGTATAGTCCATTCAGGGGGGACGCGGGTTGTGGGTACCCTCTGATATTGAGCCGTGGTTCTACCAGGTGGAACCCACTTCTGGTTGCGCGGGTCGCATTTTTTCTGACCCGGACACTTGAAAACATTACCGGATCGGATTCCAATTTTACAGAAATTTGGGTACTGCGTAGTGTCCAGTTAGGTTGAAGTAGCTATGTGGACAATATACATACGTATACTATTGAAATTATAGTTGGACACTAGCTAAAATTATCAACCAATCATCAGATACCTACAGTATGTTGACGTGATGGGACAAAGTGGATCGCAGGTCGACTTATACGGCACGGGTTGGGTCGTGGGTTATCCACAAGGGTCAGGCCGCGGATTGTGTCAGGTCGCGGATGAAAAATTTTGACCCAGGTTCACCCCTGGGTCCACTGGGCTATCATAGGATTATTTATGGGTTATTATTTAGGGTTATCATAGGATAATCTTTACCATAGGATGATTAAGTCTGGCTAACCAGCTGAAATATAATCGCCACGCCACTGTCTTAAATCGATGTCTGTCATCCATAAAGAAAGGTCCAACCCCCACCGCACACCCACACGCGGAGTGCCTGCGTTAAATCTAATTTTAGATAAATTCTTTAGTTAATAAATAAAAATACAAGATACTTGAGACTTGAACATTACTTTCAGTATTAAAATTTAATCCAGAAAACAATCCGAAAAGGCCCAACCATGAACTCGGAAAGAATTAAGGCAGTGTAAATTTGACGGAATATTGTGGAAGTTTGACTGTCTAATTTTCAGCCATTGGGCCGGGTCGTGTGTAAAAGGTTACGAGGTTTCAGAAATTTCATGACTTCAGTAGATACTACTTCTTGACGAAATTGACATCTTTTTGTTACGATAATTCACACGTTCTTAGATTCATTTTCAAAGTCAGTGTTTAGTGTCAGTCACTGCCAATTTAGCAGAGAAAACTCTGTTAAATCTAAAATTAAGATATGTTTTTAGGAAATAAACTGCTTACTGAATAAGCCACGCGATAGTCATGCTTATCTAAAGCAATTGATCAAAATCAATCAATCAGTCAATCAATCGATCAATTGATAAAATTACAGCAGCAGAAGCGATAGTACATATTAAAATGACGAGCGTCAAAACTCAAGAAAAAACATAAATTTCCATAATCCAAGTATAATTAAAGTTCCTTTAAACCTACATTGCTTTAAACCCACTGCTCAAGCCATTAGATTTACCTAACAGAACACTGATTTGTTTGCACAACAGAAATAACATAAAAGATAAACCATAAAATGTCTCACCAAAAAAGTGCACTATTGGTCACCACGACAATTTATATTAGCTAAACTAAAGCTAAAACTAAACTAAATTAGCTAAAATATTAACTAACTATTCTATATATTAACTAACTATTCTGAATATTAACTAACTAACTAACTATGGGATTCTGGGCTCAGCAGTTTTATTCTAGACTGCAATGAAAAATATTCATTTATTAACATTTAATCGGGCTAAATAGTGGAAATCCAGTACACAAGCAAATAAAGAATAACAGGGAAACAAAGAAAAAACATTGAAAAATCCATTCCTCACTCTTGAAAATATTACTATTACAAAAATAGAACTTACGCAAATATGGATTTTAAATCCTGCTAATCCACAACAACTGATAGCAAATCGAATAAATTAAATTCGAAATTCATATGCCAACAATTACAAGACAATTTCGTCGTCACAATCCAGCGGTCACAGATCGAATCGCACGGTTAAATAATTATTTTAAAATACAGCTCGTTTGTTCATTAAAGGAGATCACTAAAAAAATAATACTGATTGATTAAACATTCAAAACAAGAATCATGCTACTGGGGATTAAACATATGTGAAAAACAAGCTAAGTTTTCGGCAAAAGTATTCAGTAAGTATCAAGCATACACTTTTAAGTACATTGGCCGGAGCCAGCCTGTTGGGCCAGCGAAAGGTTTATATCTTAATTAGCATGTTTCTATGAAAAGCCTATCCTGTTACAGCCATTGAAACTGCAAAATCTCAGCTTAAAGCTTTCGGCAGTTGGAATTTGAAAGGTAAATTAATTATATACTTAATTAATAATCTTAAATAAAGACAAATTACTGAACTTTGTTTGCTCATGCATAATTGCAAATTTATCTTGCAAGCTCTGTTGCAAATGACAGTTTAAAAGAACACAATACCATCGTCGATTTCTAACATATGATTATTGAAGCATCAGAACTGACTGGCCGAGTTGTTAGTTCAGTAGTTGTTAGTTCAGTTAGTTAGTAATGCATTTTCAAACTACATTCTCAGAAACCACTAAAGCATTAACACACTGATTTTATAAGGCATTTTAATGGTGACATATACATAGCTAAGGTAAAAAAGCGTGCAAAACACACTCTGCACATTGACACTTTAACGCTAGCACTGTGTTAAGATACCAGAATCAAAATTAAAGACCTGTTGGGCTGTGGCCCAACAGGAATTAGAACATTTTCAGTTTGTTGATCGTAATAACTGGACTAGAAACCAGTCAACGCAAACTGTTAAGCCTGACTGAACAAGGAAACTGCGTGCAAGCTAATTTGCATATTCCACACATACTGACTTGGCCCGTTCAATTTCATTGGCTGTTACGATTTGCATGTTATCATTGATGATTGAAACTACATCCGGATAGCGAATAAAGATTAATTATTGCATGATAATCATAAATGCTTTATCACGTGTCGTGTAGATATAATAAAAAGTTTGAACCAAAACCGCATTTGCCAGAACCCTTTGCGCTGCACTGTAACTGTGGAAATTGAATTTTTTAAAAGATATAACTTTTGAATTTAAATGTTATTAACAAGATCTGAATCGTAAGATAAGACTGAATTTTCATTTTTTCGATGACGTGCGTGTAACGCATGTCATTACGCATGTCATTGAAAAATGATGTACGAAGAAAATTAAAAGTGTAAACTGAGCCCAGGCTTTAGGCGGGCGAAATTGCGAAAAATAAAGCAATTTTCGCGGAAAAGTCGAAACACGAATTTTACGGCGAAAAATGCAATTGATATTGCGACCTTCTTTTGACAACCTTAAAGTTTAAAAATTGTAAAAAGAAACGCAGTTTTACGGGGGGTATTCCCCCTTGTTATGGTAAAACAAAAACCACTTAAACTTTCATTTATTTTTTATTAACGCAAAGTTCAGATGCTGTCCCCAATTTTTTGAAACTCAAGAATTTTTATGACGGTAATTCTCGGATGAAATTTTTCAAAATTTCTTCAAAATAGTTTCTAATTTTATACTTGAAAATCATCTCGAAAGACAAAACAATAAGTGGATGTAACATGCGACCTTTGTCACACGACTTCTTCAGCAGCGAGAGAAAGTGATTAATTTGAATCTTTTATGACACTTGTAATTTTTGAACTAATTTGTTCACGGTGACTTACTCAGCGTGAGCTACGGACAGTAAATCAGTGAAGTTCAGCGATCGCTCCACGGGAGGTACAGTGCACTGATTTTAAATAAAAAAGCATCAAAAATCTTGACTGCAACTTGAAAGTCTCTGAGTCTCCTTGCGTTGGGCTAGGATTTTCGGAGTCTACATTTACCAATGCCAATGCCACATACACTAGGCAGTCAGCTAGCCTGCACCAAATAATTTAAAGGATAATTTATTACTGTATTATACATCTGCTTTGTTTATTTAAACTACTAGGAATTCAGACCGGAGTTTTATGACACAACAACAAATGCAGGACAGTTACAGGGAAAACAGATAGTTACTACATTAATAATTACTGACTGAATTAGTTCACGCTCTGCGAATAATTAAAGTTTAATTTGTCAAAAATAAACACTATTTGGCTAATCAAAAGCTTAAAGCTCATGCATTCATCAAAAATCAACTGCCCGAATGTCGCAAAACCATAATTGACTTTTTTAAAACTTTAAAAAACTGACAATAGGACACGAACCCACAAGCAGCTGACTGATGACCTAAAACTCTGACCACTCGACCATCTCTTTCATGCCGCTATTGACTCAGCCAAAGACCATCGAAACTATTAGCTATGCCTAAAAGGCATTGACAAATAAATATTGTGCAGCTGAATTCGTTCGTCTATATCTGTTGAATGAAAGTGTAAATCTCGTTACAGAGGCAAGAAACTTCAGCGGTTTTGTACTTATTGTCTTTGACTAAGCCTGAAACTAACCCTAAAACAAAGCCTAAACAAATAAGCCAAAAAATACAAGAGCAAACAAAAATTCAGTCCTAAAAGCCTGATCTATTTTCAACACATGCTCGTTCACAAGATTAGTCATCCGACATCACAATTAAGTTTTATTTATTTTCTATTCTACGAACCGAAAATAACTACAGTTTAACTTTATTAGTTACATTATGCATCTTAACTAAATGAGAGAGAGAGAGAGAGAGACTTCATTTCTGCTAATCCAGCATAGATTTAGTCACAGTAATTTTCTTTTCTGTGGTATCTTGGATGTATAACTCTCGAGACTTCACTGTTTTCCAACGTCCGTGAATGCTTATGTCTTCTCTGCTCACTCCTCTACTTGCAGCGTAGGTTGCACCGCCAGATCGGAATGAATGAAGTCCAAGGCTTGACAGTGAAATTTTGCTTTTTTGCGCCCAATGTCGAACTTCTTGACGCATGGTTGAGTAGCTGACGTGGCCTTGAGTTGTTGAGGAATCGCTATAGGTCTTCGCACAGATTTTATTACCTAAAATTCTGGGGAACAAAAAAGGGGAACAGCCGCACTTGCTTTTATCTAGCAGTTTTATGTAAGATAAAGTTATACGCACAGGACAGAGAGATCCAGATTTACCAGCGATAAGGATAGTATCGCCTTTACCTTCTTGATCAGTTTTACTAGAACGAATTGTGCATTTAATAGTATTGTTTGAAATTTCTATATCGTCGCGACGTATCTTGAGAGCTTCTGCCGATCGCAAAAATCCGTAAAATAGTAAGACGCAGAAGCAAGCTACACGAAGAGTCTTGATAGTCTGAGGGCTCTGCATTATAGTATCCAATAGAGATGTTAGTTCGCTGAATTTTATTGGTTGTCTTTGGCTAGGCTGCGAAGTTCTAGCGACCCTTTTAGCACCTTCCAGAGTGAGTTTAATTAACGAGTTATCACACTCACAGTTTAGTCCTTTAACAGTTGAAATGTACTTAATGGCAGAAAAGGCTTGGTTGACAGCAGAGAAGCTCAACCCTTTCTGCACTAAACTAGCCAAGTAGAGCGCTATTGGAACAGAACGTATTGTATCCTTTTGCCAAATTTCCATTTTTAGGCACCAGTTAACAAATTGATCGTAGGCTCGGGTGTAGTTATTTAGTGTATTAGATGATTTGCTGTTACCAATTACATACGCTAACCATTCGCTAGTACTCGTTAGTCGTGATATTATGATTTTCTTATGATTACAGTGGTCCGCAATTTCGTTCTTTAATCCTGAAATGTAATAGCCGCTCACAAACTTTTAAAGGTTGTAAAGTTACGAAAATAAATAAATAAAACTAGCTTAATGAGCAGCTGGCTATTGTGAAAGCAGAAGGTGAAGTGATCAGCAAACTACAATTTATACTGGTGAACTAAGTTTTTATGTGTTGAACGCTAATTGGCTAATTATTTGCGTGTAGTATTCTGATTGGCTAACTCTAGCCAATCAGATGTAGCCGTGTGCAGCTCGCTGTAACTGCAGCATCGGCTGTTATTTGAAAAAGTTAAACTTAAATTATAAAGTATGAAATTGGTATACCAGTAGATAAAATATAACAACAGCCGAAAACATTTTATATTCAGCGATCTATTCTGCGCAGCTTTACATTTAGTCAGTTGACAGTTATGTATTCTATCAGCCACTTTGAAATGCTAATCCTAATGTGTAAATTTAAACTAAATATCAAGCGGGTTCCAAAACAAATCCACCAAGGAACAGAAAACAAGAATCTTTTGCTGGAAAACAGACTGAAAGAGAAAACAAGAATACTTGACTAAATATGGTTAAATCTAGTTTTCCAGCAATAAACTACTAAATTCTTCAAATGAAGAATTACGCATTTTCCAGTTTCCACTGAAACAACATTTTTCTAAAACAATTGAGATTTCTGTAAAACAATTGAGTTTCTTGTAAATATTACATACCTCTAAATCTAATCCAACAAACGTAAGCTTGCATATCAGTACGTTAATTAAAATAAGAGTTAAAGTTGACCGTTTTTAAGTAGTTTGTATGTCCACATTTAAGTTGTAACAGATAATATGGACGTTTCAGCTTATATACAAAACATGGAAGTCAGAACTCATTTAAACCCTGGTTTGCAAAAAAACATAAAAAAGAACTATAATGTGGGAATCGAACCCATCCCTGTGAAAATTATGAAACTGTGTCATAATACAAAGGAAGTAGACAAATAATTAAAAGATTAAAATTTCAACATGGCTTATGTAAAACAAGCAGATTAAATTTACAGCAGTCAAAAAACAAAGAAATAAAGTCTAAATGAAAGACACTTTTCTTTTTTGTGAACTTAATGCCTTTGTTTGAAAGCACACGAGTTAAACTGTAGAAAACACTGTTTAAAATTTTTATAAAAATGTGAAAGATACTTTTAAAAAACAATAAAAGCCATAACAATTGATAATGAACTTTAAAAAGTTGCTTAAAATCACGGTTTCACTCAAAAGTCAGCAGTTAGCATACATACGTAAACAACACTTGAGTAACATATCAATATAGCAGTACTCAAAAAACTTGCAATTTCTGCGAATATAATTTAAAATTTGAAATTTTTTAAATGCAATTAAAACCATAATAAAAAAAGTTGCTGTGTAGTGTGCATTATTATGTTACTCGTAACTTAAAGTATATAATAGACACCACAAAACACAAGAAGTATTTTCAACCACAGATGTACATGGGGGGGGTCTGGGGGGGGGGCCCAAGCCCCCCCCCAGATTTGAGAGTCCGGGACAAGCCCCCCCCTCAGATTTGACCCATCGGGACAAGCCCCCCTCCTTGATGCTGAAAGAAAGGTGCCCGAACACTCAAAAATAGCCCCAGATCGCTGCAAAATGCTTCAAAAATGAGCAAAAAGCGAAAAAATTTTCAAAACTAGCCAAATTTTGCCGAAAATTTCCCCTTTTTTGGCAAAATTCTAAGTTTTTGCGTTTTTGTCCGCTCGATCCCCCGAAAAGTCGGGACAAGCCCCCCCTAAAATTTCGAAAATTCTGGGACAAGCCCCCCCCCCAGACCGATACCCTGTGTACATGTATGTTTTCAACCGTCCATATTTTTACAGACTGTATTCTAGCAATGAGCTTAACAGTTGTCAAAACTGTTAACAAGTCCTAGGTTAGCTCCTACATGCAAGCTCCACCTCAGCTTTATGAAGAATTAGAGTGCTACTAAAATTTCCCTGCTGCTGTAACGGTTTTTAGATGGTTCCAAGCAGGATTGCACCCATTTGTGGTGAAGTAAGATAGCCCCCCTAGAGTACTTAAAGGGATTAACGACAGCTCATGATCGACCCAGTAGCTCAACCCAAGATTCAGAGATGGTGGCTCGAATCCCTTTTGGGTAATTCTGATGATGATGCTGTCTTTCTTTCAGTAAGAATCCCCCCTCCCTTTCTTGACAGTGGAACCATTCCGACACGTTCACTCTGCAATAAAGTTGTTTTTGAATGAATCTATTAATCTTATAATTATTGTTCAATCTATTAATCACTCCGCTGTGTTTTGCCACACTCCAAAGGGCAACTGAATTGACTTTTCGCATCAAAAAATAAAATAATCTACAGTATTATTATACCGGTTGCTTCTTTGTTTTTCCAAAAAAGCAAAGAACAAACAAGATTTGATTCCCATCAAAACAAACGAATACATCTAGGTCCAACTATGTTTCTCAAGAACAATTTCTAGTTTTGCAATACAGCTTCATCGTTACAATAAACACTTTATGGAAAGTAAACGGACTAGCAGTCACTGAAAAGTCAACCACAGTTGCAAATTAGTTTTTGTAAAATTAAATCTGTACAACAGACGGGCCAAATTTCCTTTTCAAACTCCGCGCAAAGGGTTGCGAAATAAAAAAGGCAGTTTGTTCAAGGCTACAGTGTGTAATAGGACCATTTGGCTGAAAAACCCTGTTACACAAAAACAGAGGTTGCCCCCCTCTCGCATTCTCATTAAAAAAGAATAACTAAAAAAGGTGAACAGTGAACACAAAAAATTAACACATTCAGTTTTAGATTAAATATTCTTTCTATTTTAATTCTTCAATTCCTTTGAATTATAATTACATACTTGCGGCCCCTACGTTATGTTTTAAAAGATTAACTTCCGATAGGAGTTACTTAAGCGCGTGCACACAGACTAAACGTAAACATTTTGAAGGTTAATGTGGTTATGAATACGCACAAGGGTATGGTCTAGTTGGTAAGCCGATGATTGGCCAACCAAATGGGCGTAGGATCTAATCCCAGAACAATCCCTAAATTCTAAATTATGATACTACACTACCTTGAGGTCCCTGCTTTCAAAATCAGTTTCTTTGAAACATTTGTTCGAATGACGCTAAATCCTTAAAATTTTTATTACGTTTGGCGTCCCTGTACATGCATGAAGTAGTTACCACACATGGGCGTGGGGGGGGACTGGGGGGGCCATTGCTCCTCCCCCAGCCTGATGCCGCTCCCCCCCCAGACTAGGTCCGCTCCCCCCCCAGAATTTTTAGAAAGTAGCTCACGAAGGTAAATTGAGCGGCCGGGAAGCAAAATGGGTGGCTCACGAAGCAAAAATGAGTAGCTCAGGAGCAATTTGGTGGCTCGCGAAGCAAAATTTTCCGAAAAAGTTGCTCCGCACCCCCCCCCCCCGTCGACGGCTCCCCCCCCCTCCCCCCCCAGATGTCTTTAGCTGCACATGTATGGTAGTTACCCTTCAAGAGTAATAACCGGACATTTCAAGATAATTCAAATCACTTGCGCCTTCTCTTATGGATCCGCATTTGCAAACAAAAAACATTTCAGGCACTAAATATAAGCCTTAAAGTACGAGGTATGAACAGGGCCTTATCAACACAGGCTTGCTGAAATCTAGCAAGCCAATGCGCGCTACACAAAAGTAATGAAAAAATGAGTTGACGTGATGTTAGTCTCTGCTGACATTGGCTTCTTGACCAAATGAAATTATATATATATATATATATATATATATATATATATATATATATATATATATATATATATATATATATATATATATATATATATATATATCACTTTTGAATCAGTTTCAGTTTTACGCAAATAACTAAAACCATTCCACCAAGTGTAGCACTAAAACTTAATATTTGCATTAAACTGCAAGAAAGAAATTCAAATTTACTCTCTGAAGCTAATTTTACAATAAAAGCATACATGTGACATAATAGAAAATAAATTGTAAAGTCCAAAAAAAGAAATTTCGAAAACTATTTCGTGAAATTGCACAAACTTTTAACCGCATTTATTAGAAGAAAATTTCAACGAGAAAATTGAAGCAACTTTCTCTTGAAATTTTCTCCTGATTGACAGTCACGCTTTTGGTGAAGAAAACGAACTTTTTTAGAAAGTGAAAAAGACATTTCCACATTTACTTCACCTAATTTTGACAAAACTGCCAATACTACAACGAAAAAAGCAAATAGTGTGATGTGATTGGAAACAACTAAGGGTGGGCGCAGAACTTACTCAGAATGCGGAAATTAAACAAGTAGCCCCCAAAAGGGTCAAGGTTACGTCCCCAGTGTCTACTCTAAGTTTAAAAAATTGAGTCCATTCCATACTTACGGCAGGCCACAGTAAGTGTCTTACTCTACAACCTACACAGCGTATTCTTAGCTGCACTACGTTATGCTAATCTGACACCTAGATTATTCCTAGCTAATCTAACTACGTTACAAAACCAACTGCTGAAGGATGGTAAGCATCCCGCTGCATCAAGTTACGTTTTGAATTGAGCTGAGCACAACAGCTCTAAGAAGCGATAAACAGTGTTTTGCAGGGGCTCTTATATACTGCTGGTGAAACAGTACGGTGCCGAGGCTGAACGAAATCATTACTACAACGTACAACACTCTACCTACATCGATTATTGATTTTTATGCATAATTTAGGCAGACAAAAATACATAATTAAGCTGTACCCAAGCTGAAAATACAAAACAAACTGGCTACGCAGCCTGCTCAGTAGTGTTGTTTTAGTATACTATAACTCATACTAAAGTTAGTTTTAGTATGTGATACTAAAACTAAATCAAATTGGTTATACTATAACTATAACTAAAATTAAACTAAATTCAGGTCGCTAAACTACATATAACTGTATCAAAACTAAACCAATTTCAGAGCGGTATACTATAAATAAAACTAAACTAAATTCGGGCTTATACTAAAACTAGTTTTAGTACACAAAACTAGTTTTAGTAAGCATGTCATACTATAACTAGTTTTGGTATGCCCGCTTACTAAAACGGAGTTTTAGCAAGCCTGTTATACTAAAACTAGTTATAGTACATCAGCTTACTGAAACTCGAAAGTTTTATAGTAAGCGGTGGGAAAATATTTTGGGCAAAGCAGAATCTATTTACTCATTGGATAAATAATATAGATTTTTCCTTTAATGGCCATACTGTACAGTTTGTCAATTTGTGTTGCAGTTGTAAGGCGGCCAGAATTGCTAGTTATTTTAACATTTGATTTTGGAGTTTCAAAAATTTGGTAAGTTTTTTAATTTGTTTGTGTGCTAGTTTGTTTTTCATATTTTTACCAGATTAACGAGTCAATTTTAATCCTATATATGATTTAAAAATTCTGCTTAAAAATATTCTGAAAATCCTGGACTAACTGAAGCTTAATCGTAGCATAATGTTATTATCGTCCAGTGTTTAGTGTAGGCAGTGTCATGCATAGCTATTTTAAAAAATTTCGCGAATATTTACCAATGGGCCCTTCTTTTACCGGTCTAAGACCAAAGGAGTAAATTTAAGTTTAAACAGTTTAAAATCATGCTTAGAATGTCATTACTAAATTACTTAATTAAACAGACTTACCATAAAACTTAACTTAGAGCTCACTGCTTTTTGAGTCGAACTCAACCAACTTGAACTATGCACGTCAATGTTTACCATATAAGTTAAATCGGTTTAGTCCGGGGTCCGGGGGTAGTTTAGCAAAAGGTTTGAACTATAATTAAGTCGCTGGCGTATCTTAACTTAAACCAGTTCCCATATCCAACTAAAAATAAGTTTAGTTCGTTCAACATGCAGAGGCTCTTGACTAAAGGTAAAAGTAATTTTAACTAATTGACTACAATTGTAAAAAACTAAAGCTAGAGTTAAGTAGGATGCAATGCTATAATAGGAAAAATACGCTTGCCGTAAAAACGCTTTTATACTAAAACTCCATACTAAAACTATACTATAACTAAAACTAAAACTCCGGCGAAAAGCTTATACTATAACTAGAACTAAAACTAAACTAAATTCCAGCCGCTATACTATAACTAAACTAAACTAATTTGGGGGCTCTATACTATAACTGTATCTAAACTAAAATTTCTATACTAAAACAACACTACTGCTCAGCTGCATTTAACGCTGCAAGCAATTAGTTTCAACACAATAGTTCCTTCTCTAGCAAGAACAAAAATTAGAAAAGAGATGTGTTCCATTCGACATTTACAAATTTGTTTTTGATAGGACTGTCGATAAAAATCTTGGTCTTATCTCCAATCGAATTTGAATCTACCCTACTTCATTTTCATCACAGCGCTTCCATTGGTTAAGCTAGCCGTCTTTTGCAGACCTCATATTACCCTGAAGTGTCTAATCCCTCAAGTTTAAAGTTTATGAAATTTTTTGGTACATTGTTAATAGCCAAAGAAAGGTGTAACGACTTTTAGACCCAGGTTTTATGAGTAACTGAACCTTTAAATGCATATCGTGGGTTGATTTGACCCACCCTCTTATTCAAACAGCTATTGTTTTGGCTGTGTGGCTTGTTAGTGTCTAAACTTCCGTGACATCTCCCAAAAGTTTGTGAGCAAGTTGAAACAGCAATAAAATTTAAAGAAAAATCCTCATTGTTGACTCAAATTACCTAATTTTGAAGCTACCCCCCCCCCCTGGGTCTAATTGACCCATGTTATGAACTACAGAACTAAAAGTTTTATTAATTTTAATTTTATGTTTTAGAAATTACTATTTACTTGTTTCTCTGTCATTGCATTTGTGCATGAACTTAATTTTATCGTTATGTGACTATGAATGTCCTAAAAATGCCCTTACACCAAGGGAAGCAGTGTGGGTAGAATAGGAAAACAGGCTGATCTAAAGCGAAACAAGCTCGTCTGCTGAGTAAGAAATGTACCTCCTGATTGAGTACTGATCATGACCTTGGAGTGTCTATATTCCGCAGGAAATATTGAACGCGGCCATAACCGCGAATTAGAGCAACGTTTTGGCAAGAGTAAAACATTGTGAAGATTGTCATTTTGGACGAAAGGCTCTTGCTTCTATTCAGTTTTATGTGTCTGCAGTGGCCAGTGCGTATGTAATGCACTGAAGCTTCAGAACTGTAAACCTACTATTAAAATTCAGTAAACTAAATTTCAATGAATTTAGTTAATTATATATAGTTTATTAAAGATATTACGCTAGCTGCAGACTGGCCAGTTTATCTAGTCACCGATCTTGTTCAAGCCAAACTGTAGTGGCAACAGATAATAAAAAAACATATAGGTATGTAATATGTGCCCAGCCAGGGTCGTTGGTTGAATGTTGTCAAATTCATACGTAGAATTCTATTTAGTTTTAGTTTATGTAAAGCTCTATTTGTTTTTTGTGTTTTTAATAGAGACTGCTTAGTGCTTGCTGAGTCGCTTCAGAGTATTTTTACCTTTCAGTAGACTCTGCATTACATCTACTACTTCTGAACGGCCGGCTTGGCTCAGTTGGTAGAGCGTCCGACTCTTAATCGGAAGGTAGGTGGTTCGAGCCCACTCCGGCAGTCACTGTTTGAAAATTCCATACTGCTGTTCTGCACTGCTGGCAGTCAGGCACCACAGAATACGGTAGCTGATCGACCTACCTGTCTTTCCAGTGTTAATAAACACTGGAAATTTGACCTACCCAAAATTACATAGGAAATCGAGAATCTGAATATAGTATATACGCGGCCCCTGCGGCCCAGGGGCCGCGTAAAAACACCCAACCAATTTGGCTGAAATATGGCCAGCATGTAGCCGTCTCTTAGGCAAGTACACACACCAACTTAAAACAGATTTGCTTGCATAAATTTTTAGTTATAAAAAACTGAAATTCCGCATTGTGGTGTGTGAGTCCTATTCTAAGGTGCCAAACCCCCATTATTGCAAGGATCATGCGGCTGTTATTTGTGTGGTTTTCTTTAAGAACTAAATATGAGACATTAGCTCAGGCAGGTGTTTTGTAATCTATAGTTTTGAAGTCTAGTCTGTAATTTTTGACTCAATTTCAAAATTTTTGGCTTCGGTAGTCAAATTAGAGTTCACCTTGTACTTTGAAGCTTTATTTTTGCAATTTTTCAAAAAACTTGAATTGTTGAGTTAAAATTGAAGATGGATCAAATTGACCCATGTTATGCGTTAACGTCAGTAAAATATGTTATGCATTTAAGGGTTAAAAGCTTATGCACAATATCAGAAGCACAAAATACATGTAGCTAGCACCACAGGTTGGTATGCACTCAGGACTTACTATGACACTAATATTAGACACAAGTTTAACACGTAAGATGATCATACATATTAATAAGCATTATTCAGTTATAAATCAAGTTATTAGCATCAGCACAACAGGATTCAGCCAATTAAGACTATTAAGAACTGATAAAGGAATTATTATAGTGGTAACTTGTTATGGTTGATGGTCGCTTATCAGGACAGTCGGTAACCCCACCGGACTTGTGGTTAGACAAATGAGGTAACATGATTTTAACTACCCAGCTCTGGATCGGCAATATAATTGAGCGATCCTCATTATCATTATATTCAGACTTACTTTAAAGGAACCCAAGCGATTATCTGATACCTAACGGTAACAGTCCACAGTCAATAACTTTCATCGAAAAGTACACATCGAAACTGGGAAAATTCAAAAAACAGTGATTTATTAGCCAAAAAAGGTGCTAATTTTAGACATGCTGAGATGCAATTCAAAAGTAAGAGTCACAACATCGTTAACGTTGGGTTCAGAATTCACATAAAAATTTCACTTTCGTTTGCAACATTGCCACGAAAAATATCGTATAAAATTTTACGACTCAAAAAAATTGTCTCTACAGTAAAAAATATAATAACATAAACGCAGCACGGCAGGAAAACACGTGCGAACTCAATTTAAGATTGTTAAATTTGTCTTAAATATAGAGTTATAAGTTTTACGAGGGTTGACCCAAGTCATAAACGGGTTGACGGTCGTAAAAAAACTGTAAATGTGAATAGGAGACGGTACACCCTGCATGCAGAGGGTATAGTATGATATTGAAAGGTGTGGTCATAAATTATGTCAGAGTATGTATAGAATATAGAACCAATAGGTAATCATCAGTAGAAATAGCTCTTTCGAACTTCGAAAAGATTTCAGGTATGCTTGTAATCGCAAAAGCATTTGAGTCAAGCAGTATTCAGAAGTTTACGAAATAAAATAGTCTGAACAAACTGCTGAAGTGAAAATACAATATATACACCGATGACATATCTGTGACAAGAACATTAAACTCATTGGGGCAAACAAGCGACAGATAATTTGCTGTTATAAAATGCACTAATTAGAACATAAATTAGGAACATGTCATCAATATAGACAAAAAGTCTAAAACCCGACTAAAAGTTGTTCTTTTCCAAAAATGTCTGTAAATCAGTCTCAGTTACAGTGTACAAAGTTACGCTCTATTAACTAGAGGTATGCTAATTCAATAAAAATATTCAATATACCTAATTCAATATGGAAAATTATTATTTGTACCTGCCAAAGTACTTACATTTACCTCCCTCATTAATATTAGAAAGTACTTGCAAATTCCTCCCTAGTGACCTTTGTGTGACCTTTGTTAGCCTGTACTCAATTAACGTACAAGGCTGATTATGTGTCCACACCTGGGTTTTTTTTTCGCTGGCAAATTTTCGTAATTTTGCGAAAGGCTTGAAACTTTTTTCGCAAAATCAAATTTTTTTCGCAGACTTACTTTTGTTACTTAATGCGAAAGACTTTACATCTAAATGTTAATAAAACATTATTCCGCCTATGCAGAATTAAGACTGACGCAATTTTTACCCTTTTTGGCCAAAAAGCAAGGATTTCGACATTTTTATTTCAGCCGTCCTGAAAATTTTGTGCAATTTTTCACGATTTTCACAATCGATGCTGAGCCGTAAAGACATTTCAGAAGACCCGGCCAATGACCAAGTTAGATCTGAAAAGGCTAACAGTTTGAAATGTTTCTGAATTAGGTCACCATCGAGTCTTCGACCCCTATTCTTCTTTTTTTCACTCTTGTCTAAATTTCCCTTATCACTCCTCCTGCCTAGAGGGAAAAATAGATTTATTTTAAAATTTTCATTGGTATAAAGTTTTCTACTAACCCACAAAAATCATAAATAGACCTCGCCCCTCCCGCAATTTCATTTTCGAATGAAATTTCGCAATCACAATTTTCCAATCCTTCGTAAAAAAACCCTCCCACAAATTAAAAACAAAAAAGAAATGAGAAAAAAGCACACGAAAACATTGATCTGAGTTCCAATGCCCGAGAACCGGCCCCCCAAAAAAAAAAAACAAACAAAGACACAATATTAATATAAAAATATACTAAATAAATTACTCTTACATTTACTCTAATTACATTACAAGTACTCTGTAATATTAGTGAGGGAGGTAAATAGAAGTAATTTGGCAGGAACGAAAAATTACTATCCATTCAATATTATTATTTAATATGGCATAAATAGTTTTATTAATAATTAATCAATTAAAAACAGATTGAATCAATTGACTTTGATAACTTTTAACTATATTGAAGTCATCGTACATACAAGTAGTTTCGATACAACATATAGTTTCGTTAAGTTTGGCAAACCAACTCAGGATTCAGGCGTTAAACTGTTGCCCCTTCCAAAAATTTACATCCAAGCTTTTCTTCTCATTTTTATCGCTAGTTACACTAATCTGGTTAGTCTAACCAACTTATAAAAATAATAATGTTCATGCATTTCTTTCTACTCCAGGACATTACACAAATTTTACTTAAAATTGTAGTTAAAATCATATATTAAAGTGTGACCAGAAATTGCTGAACCCTGAGACAAAACAGGTGGCGTGATTTTTGTGACTGCTCGCTGTACTCTTGAAGCTTGCATTTCGTTCTTTTCGTAATGAAATCGCGTGTTTCCTTTTGTCTCAAGGTCCAGGATTTTTTGGTAAGACTTCAGTTTCAACGCACAGAAAATTTCCACTACATACATATAAAATAAGGCACAATAAGCAATCGTGAAAAACTGAAAACAGACCAAAAGACGTTGATTTAAAAACTCATCTTGCAAAAAAACCTATATATAAAATGTATAAAACGTATAAAAAAAGCAGAGAACGTGTAGGCGCAGATAAAATACGACAATTTTTTTGGATTTGACTTAGGAAAAGCAAGCTATGAAATCCATCCATACAATTCTTTCCCAAAAGTGTAACACAAGTCTTGCACAGTATAAACTGCCCACACATACTTAGACCTATACCTATGTATACATGTATATACGGTATATACAATTCCCAATTCTAGCGTAGAACAGACAGGTAAGGTGAATACACAAGGCGAGACATAATATTGAAATTGACAAACAACAAACTGACCGACAAAATGACCGGGGGCCATTGGAAATTAGTGAAAATAAATGGATGTCGCACAGAGTGGTGTCACCTGCACCTCAGACACCGACGCTGCACTACAGTACGCTACTACAGTCCGCGAACAGTGCGGGGGGTCTAAGAAAGCCACAGTCTTAGGGACACTTTAGAAAATTTGGATCACTTTTGACGACATGGTTTATTTTACCGGTTCCTTAAATTTGAATGCATTTTTCTCATTAAGAATTTATCAAAATATAATACCCAAGCGGCACTGGTTATAGTATAAACTGTGAATTTTAATGCATTTTTCTGATGTAGATTACAAAATATAGGTATACTCAAGCGGCACTGTTTCCAGTATGTAACTGCAACGTTGGAATAATGCCAGAACGTCAGTTTAATAAGGGCATCTTCAGGTCAAGGGCCACTTCATTCCTGTACAGATCGAGACCTTCTACAAAAATCATCTCAGTAAACCTTA
>JASANF010015625.1:0-14871 GCA_030248245.1 Trissonchulus sp. WLG1_4 | reverse complement strand
GTTATTAAAAAAATTCATTTTAAAATGTCGCAATATGGTGCGCGTGGGTCTCATTCTAGGATTTTCATTAATTTTTTCATTAAACACTAAAAGCTCGGATAAAAAGCCCAGGCTTGAACAAGCCTGGCACTAGAACAAAAAGCTTGTAAAAAAATTCCAGGCTTGCGCACAAGCCTAGCTCTTCATCCCGACTTCTATGAACACCGCCCCTGGCGACCAATCGGAAATTTTTTCTGGGCAGACCTAAAAATAGAAGGGGGGACCCTTTGGAGCGGTGAACAGAATTTGAGGCAAATTTTCAATTTTGGCGAGCAAAAATTCAAAATCGAAATCATATGCACCATATTTCGCCCAAAAAAACCCAGCTTATATTGAAAATTTGAAAAAAATAGGAAAAATAGGAATTTTTCCCAAAAAATAGGAAAAAATAGGAGGGGGTCGAAAAAATAGGAAAAAATAGGAAAAATAGGAGCCGCAACACCCCTGAGCATAAGGTATATACTTGTAGACATGCACAGGCTTTGATGAAAGATAATAACAAGGAACAGTAACCAACACAGTGGGAGGGGTCCCGGCGGCAGCCAGGAAAAAAGTTCCAGAATTTTTAGCATTTTCAGAGGTCAAATTTCGGCTATCGGAGACGTATTACAAATTTTTTTTCGGCCGGGCGATAAACCCAAAGGGCGGGACCCTTGCCACTCTTACTGCAATCTAGATGAGTATGGGTCGCTCAGAGAATTTACCTCCGGTTCAGCATCCGGCTAATTTTTAATGGCTCCGGCCGGAGCTGGAGCCGGAGCCGGAGGGGCCAAATTCTGCGGAGCCGGAGCCTGAGCAGCGGCAGGCTCCGGCCGATCGCTAATATATATATATATATATATATATATATATATATATATATATATATATATATATATATATATATATATATATTAGGGATGTCGCGGATGTGACTTTTTGACATCCGCGAATGCGGATGCGGATGCGGATGTTGACTTCTGACATCCGCGCGGATGCGGATGCGGATGCGGATCTTTTTAGAATACGTTCTAAACAAGTTATGAAAAGAATTTTTGAAAAATTTTTCACCAAAAAATACATAATATACTAAAAATAGCAATTATGAATGCAAGAATGCAAGTACTAAGGAATGAGACTTAGATAAAACAGTTTGTATCGAAGTTGTGCATTCATTATACATATCTTCTAAGCCATGCGCAGCCATCAAAAGCTTGGTTAAAACGCTATTGGTTAACTGTATGATAACTCAAAGGCTATCAGCGTGACCCTCTGGCAACGTGATGCTTTTAGTTTTGGTTGGTGTATAATCACCATACGTATTCTGTCTATTCTTATTAATCCACGAAAGCATGCAAGTTAAAAACTGATATTGTTGTGACATTTTACAAGTTTGTAGACTAGTCTCTCTCAAACATGCAAATGCAAAACTTAGTTCGAATATGCCCGCAATATCAAATATTCGTGTCTTCGTGAAGCCTACTTTAGAAAAGAGCGATTTGTAACCAACAATGAGGTGAAAAAGCCTAGAATAAAGTTTCATCCACCGTTCTAAGAGCAAAAATATTCGTATATACATGCACAAAAATCAAAATTGTCGTCTGATTTTCTACATTTTTAGTAAATTTTGCCGAATCTGCAACATCCGCACATCCGCATTAAATTTTTGCGGATGCGGATGCGGATGCGGATGTCAAAAAGTTGCGGATCATCCGCGGAATGCGGGATAGGGTGCGAGAAATCCGGATCTCCGCGACATCCTAATATATATATATATATATATATATATATATATATATATATGTGTGTGTGTGTGTATATATATATATATATGTGTGTGTGTGTGTGTGTGTGTGTGTGTGTGTGTGTGTGTGTGTGTGTGTGTGTGTGTGTGTGTGTGTGTGTGTGTGTGTGTGTGTGTGTGTGTGTGTGTGTGTGTGTGTGTGTGTGTGTGTGTGTGTGTGTGTGTGTGTGTGTGTGTGTGTGTGTGTGTGTGTGTGTGTGTGTGTGTGTGTGTGTGTGTGTGTGTGTGTGTGTGTGTGTGTGTGTGTGTGTGTGTGTGTGTGTGTGTGTGTGTGTGTGTGTGTGTGTGTGTGTGTGTGTGTGTGTGTGTGTGTGTGTGTGTGTGTGTGTGTGTGTGTGTGTGTGTGTGTGTGTGTGTGTGTGTGTGTGTGTGTGTGTGTGTGTGTGTGTGTGTGTGTGTGTGTGTGTGTGTGTGTGTGTGTGTGTGTGTGTGTGTGTGTGTGTGTGTGTGTGTGTGTGTGTGTGTGTGTGTGTGTGTGTGTGTGTGTGTGTGTGTGTGTGTGTGTGTGTGTGTGTGTGTGTGTGTGTGTGTGTGTGTGTGTGTGTGTGTGTGTGTGTGTGTGTGTGTGTGTGTGTGTGTGTGTGTGTGTGTGTGTGTGTGTGTGTGTGTGTGTGTGTGTGTGTGTGTGTTTGTGGGGTGTGTGTGTGTGTGTGTGTGTGTGTGTGTGTGTGTGTGTGTGTGTGTGTGTGTGTGTGTGTGTGTGTGTGTGTGTGTGTGTGTGTGTGTGTGTGTGTGTGTGTGTGTGTGTGTGTGTGTGTGATTGGGATCCACCGGATATCCGGATCCGGATCCGGCCAAATCCAGTGGATCCGGATCCGGCGCCGGATCCGGATCCAAACCTGCCAGATCCGGATCCAGTATCAAATTGGCACTTCTTGAAGACAACTATTTCTTCCAAGGGTCCCCCCTTTGGTTTTTATGGTCCGGCCGGAAAATTTTTCCGATGCGTCCCCCCCAATTGACCAAATTTGGCCAAAAATCAAAAATTTCCCACATTTTTTTCCTGGGGGCTGCCGGCCCCAGACTCCTGCAACTCTTTGGCTTACTATTCCTTGTCATTATCTTTCATCAAAGCCTATACATGAGTGCATTATGCTGCATTTGCATGTCTACACGAGTATAGTATGCTGCATTTAGTTGTGTAATACACTGTCTTCTGTCTGATGTGACGTTCCCTGTCGGACAAAAATTAAAAATTTCTGATACGTCTCCAGTTGACCAAATTCAACCTAAAATTTGAAAAATTCTCCGTTTTTTCCTGGGTGCACCACTGGTTTTTTACTACAAACAGACTCAATTCATTGCCCTCGATATGGTTGCGGCTATAACAAATTAGCGTAAAGCTGAAAAACGCTATTATAAAAAGTCAAAAAATTTCTTCAGACCCCCGCCCACCCCCCGAAATCGAAGTCTGGGACAGCCAGTGGTCAAGTTGAAAAATTTTTTCATTTTTGGAAAAATGTCTGTGTGTCTCAGGCTGGATCCGGATCCGGATCCGGATCCGGCCGGATCCAGTGGATCCGGATCCGGCAGAAATTTTGGATCCGGTCGATCCCTAATATATATATATATATATATTCATTATCGGAGCTCAAACCACCGAAGGCGACTTTTTGACTTTATACAAAACTTAAAAAAAACATCATACCAATATCGGTTTCTTCACGTCTGCCGCGGCCATTATTATGATTGCAGTTCCTGAAAACATTAACGGCAGATCAGTGGTGGGTCAGACAGTGGCGTAGCCAGGAAAAAATTTCGGGGTGGGAATGGCTTTTCGATTTTTACATGTGCTAAAATTCACTTAATTGCAATTTTAACGCAAAAAACTACACCTTTTAGCATATTTTTTCAGAAACAAAACAACCATATTTTTTCAGAAACAACCCTGTTTGATTAAGGTGGCATCAAAAGTAAAATCTCAAAACACCGAAAATATATACACACCCACTGCACGAAAATACATACACCGCACACACGCACCCATATACACATGCACAGGCTTTAATGGAACATAAAAGCAAGAAACATTGAGCCACAAGGCAGTGGCGTATCCAGGATTTCGCAAAGGGAGGGGCTGCGACCGGGGGGGGATGCGGAATTGCGGAACAACTGTGAGCCACCGCCGATCCAACCCTCGGACCTTTTTTGAGTTTGTAATTGTAACCATCGATAAACTACAATAGTGAATCTGCAGCAAGCACTTAACTTTGCGGGGGTCTGGGGGCGGCAGCACCCAGAAGTTGAAGCTTTTTTGAGATTTTAACCACCGAAATTGCATTGAAAATTGCACTTTTTACATGAAATAAAGAAATGTAGTGGATCTACAGCTAGCATTTAGCAATGCGGGGGTCTGGGGGCGGCAGCCCCCAGAAGTTTTAGCTTTTTTGAGGTTTTAACCATCGACATTGCAATGAAAACTACACTTTTTGAAGTTTTAGCTTTTTTGAGGTTTTAACTAGGGATGTCGCGGATGTAACTTTTTTGACATCCGCGGATGCGGATGCGGATGCGGATGTTGACTTCTGACATCCGCGCGGATGCGGATGCGGATCTTTTTAGAATACGTTCTAAACAGGTTATGAGCCGAATTTTTGAAAAATTTTTTACCAAAAAATACATAATATACTAAAAATAGCAAGTATGAATGCAAGTACTAAGGAATGAGACTTAGATAAAACAGTTTGTATTGAAGTTGTGCATTCATTATACATATTTTCTAAGCCATGCACCGTCATCAACAGTTTGTTTAAAATGCTATTGGTTAACTTTATGCCAACTCAAAGGCTATCGGCGTGACCCTCTGGCAACTTGATGCTTTTGGTTTTGGTTGGTGTATAATCACTATACGTACTCTGTCTATTCTTTCTAGTCTATTGATAATATTGTTTTGACAATTATTGCTTTACAAGTTTGTAGATCAGTCTCTCTCAAACATGCGAAACTTAGTTCGAATATGCCCGCAATATCAAATATTCGTGAAGCCTACTTTAGAACAGAGCGATTTGCAACCAACAATGAGGTGAAAAAGCCTAGAATAAAGTTTCATCCATCGTTTTAAGAGCAAAATATTGGTATATACATGCACAAAAATCAAAATTGTCGTCTGATTTTCTACATTTTTAGTAAATTTTGCCGAATCTGCAACATCCGCACATCCGCATTAAATTTTTGCGGATGCGGATGCGGATGCGGATGTCAAAAAGTTGCGGATCATCCGCGGATGCGGATGCGGATATCCGCGACATCCCTAGTTTTAACCATCTACATTGCACTGACAACTGCACTTTTGACATAAACAAAATAAACAAAAATATATAATTTTAAAATATTAAACATTATTATTTAAGCCCATGGATCAAAAAATAGGCCTAAGGGCCTATGACCTACGTTATATATAGTCGAGCGGGGAACAAAAGTCACGTCCATTTGGCGTAAAAGCCCGTTGTGTACAGCTGCGTATATACATAAGAGTTGGAGTGAATCTTTTTGTGCTATGGGCCAGCGTAGGCTATTTTATGGCTGCGTTCAAAAATTGGGGTTTTGCGATGATTTATCGTTGCAATATGCTTTTGCCAGGTGGCTTTTTCTGATCCGTCGTCAAGAACGACCGTTTCTGATGTGTTGCAATTTTAGGGTTGAAAATTAACACACGAGACGCGGATACACTTGCCATTAGCAGATCATTGGTCGACTGTGGCTAATTTTATTATACAGAAACTATAAATTGGCCTAAAATTGCAAATATGTGTCGTTTTTAGCGTTAAAATAGCAATTAAATGCATTTTTAACGTTTTAAAACAAAGAAAACTCATCCCCCCTCCCCGAAATTTTTTGTGGCTACGCCACTGCAGATTGGTGTAATAATGCTTAAAAAACTAAAATTAACAAAAAGTGAAAAAATCGTAAAAAATATCATGTATGCAAAAAAATACAAACAAAAAAATACAAACATGTATGCAGCAAAGCAAACAAGTAGGCCACAAAAGGGGCAAGGTTCCTTCCCCGGTGTCTACCTTTCAGGTTTAAATGAATTGGTTCTCTATTCCATACCTACCATAAGCTATACTTCGTATATATCTTACTCTACTTTATAACTACTAACGAGCTCCTATTCCTACTTCATCTAAATACGTAGTACGTACAAAAAAGTGCTGCAGCATGTTAGGCATCCCGCTGCACGATCCATTTGGCTCAAAAGTGACACTTTGATCTGAGCTGAGCAAATCAGCTCTAAGAACAAGAAGCGATAAGCAGTGTTTTCTAATGGCTCTTATATACTGCTGGTGAAACATCCCGGTGCCGAGTTTGAAAAAGTACATTGTTACAGCAGTGTACATCGATTATTGATTTTTTCTGCATATACGCAGACAAAAATCAGCAGCCAGCTCCCAAGCTGAAAATACACGTAAAACATACTGGCTATGCAGCCTGCTCAGTAGCGTTATTAAAAGACATAGATATTATCGAGCGTGTTCTTCGAACTTATACAAGACGTATTCCTCTTCTTAAAGATCTTAAATATTCCGAACGATTGAAAATTTTGAAAATAAAAAGTCTCGAAGAAAGACGCATCATATACGATCTGGTTTTAGTTTATACTATAATTACCCAACAGGTAAATATAGACTTCTCGGACTTTTTCACATTTGCCATAGATTCAGGTGTACGGGGCAATAATTTAAAACTATTTTTGCCTCATAGCAGGCTTTGTAGCACTTCTGCTTTTTTTGTGTATAGAGTACCCGAGTTTTGGAATCAGTTACCTAATTATGTTATTAATTCTAAATCGTCTAAGGAATTCCGCAAACAGCTTGAACAGATTGATCTTTCAAAATTTCTCCGGGGGCGTTGGGGTTAGGTGGCCATATATGGTCGTCCCCGCTCCCTCTCTACTTCCCCTTTGCATTATTTTCCATATTATTCTGTATTTGTATTAATAAAGCTTATACCCCTTTGTTACTAATAATCTTAGTCCGGTTGTAGAGTAAACATTTTTGTTTGTTTGTTTGTTTGTTTGTTAAACGCTTTGTGCAGTTAATTTCAAAACAATAGTTCCTTCTCTAGAAGGAACAAAAATAGTATACTTTGTATTTTTTACCCTATCTAACTATACAAACATGTGAGACATTAATCAATTAGCACAGAATATGATAATAGACCTGGCATATATATAGGCATGCACAAAGAAAAAGGTATCTAAGCCGAAAAAACATCAACAGAATGGAAAAAATTGTGGAGGCATCAGAAACACTTTTGTCAGCTTTTGAAGTTTCGGAAAGGGGGGGCTGCGACCCTCTAAGGGGGGGGCTCAAATCGCTAAGGGGGGGCTGCAGCCCACCCAGCCCCCCCCCCCCCCCCTAAATACGCCACTGCCACAAGGTTGCAGCTGCAGGGGTCCATACTAATATGCAAGCCCCATACTAAGCCTAAGCCTTAAGGTGCACAGGAAAAAATACGATTACAAAAAAGTTACAAAAAAGTTACAAAAATATTACAAAACGGGTTTTGTCATTTTTTGTAACTTTTTTGTAATATTTTTGTAACTTTTTTGTAATTTTTTTGTAATTTTTAGAAATTTTATTTTTTTGCTTCAAACTTGGCAAAAACACATTTCAAGACATAAAAAAGGCATCTTGACTTCGAATTAGCTGTACTTATGATTTATTTTGACTTTTTGAAATATTTGCTTTTTAACGGTTTGTAATTTTTTTGTAACTTTTTTGTAACTTTTTTGTCATTTTTTTGTAATATTTTTGTAATTTTTTTGTAACTTTTTCGTAACTTTTTTGTAATTTTTTTTGTAATTTTTAGAAATTTTATTTTTTTGCTTCAAACTTGGCAAAAACATTTCAAGACATAAAAAAGGCATCTTGACTTCGAAATAGCTGTATTTTTTACTTTTTTAAATATTTTCTTTTTAAGGTGGTAGTGTCGCCAAAGCAGTTTTGCTCATAGGCTGCAAAATGAGAATTTTTTGCTTTGAAATTATACGTTCACTGAGAAACTAGTGAAATGTTATATGGTGTCAAACAAATACTGCCAGACACTAGACTACCAATATCTACCAATATTTTTAACCAATCACCATTTGTGAGCCAGACATCACACAATAAAGACATAAAAGTTCAAAAAATCAAGCCAGATATCAGATTGGCCAGCTTGTGAAGTACATGTAATGTTTTGACGCACCATTTTTTGCCACAAATAAGAAAAATGAAAAATGAAGGTTCGTTTTTCTTTTGATTTCAAAATAAGTGTCTATTTTTTTTACAATTTATCATTATTGCTGTGAGTACTTTACATTTTACGCACAGTTTCACAGTTCAAACAGGCATTACTCCACAACCACTAAAGCAATTTGCACTAAATTTTGTGTGCAGAAACTAGAGCATATGTGCTTTTACTTTGTGTAAAGAATCTAAACAAAAAGTTTTTTAATTGTGACGAAATTATTGAATGTGAATAGGTTTTCAAAACGTCATTTTTCCGAATTTGCGACTTCACTGCTAACTGTATGCTGGATCAATTTTTCTGAAACTTGGCAAAAATATTTGCCTTAAAACATATGTTTAGAATATATAAAGAACAATGACCTATCTTTCATTGAAAAAGTTTTATAGTCGCGCAAAATCGACTGCTTTTGCGACACTACCCCCTTAACGTTTTGAAACTTTTTTGTTACTTTTTTGTTACTTTTTTGTAACTTTTTTGTCATTTTTTTGTAATATTTTTGTAATATTTTTGTAATTTTTTTTGTAATTTTTTGTATTTTTTTGTAACTTTTTTGTAATCTCATTTGGTATGCGTAGAATTTGGCAAAAACGCGTTTCTAGACATGAAAATGGCGTCTTGACTCTTGACTTTGTAATAACTGCATTTTAACTTTTTCCTGTTTTTTTGAAACATTTTAGTTTCAGCGTTCTGTATTTTTTCGTCATTTTTCTTTCATTAATTTTGGTTTCATGTAAGTTTTTTTGCAGTTTATATACATTAACTGTAAAAATAATGCAAAATCGTACTAGATTTGAAGACGATAGGGATTTCATCTTTATTAACAAGATTCTTGATCCCGTTATATTTTAAACGTACATCTTTTGCATTTTCAGAATATGTGCATTTGCAGATTTTTTCATAGTTGTACTTTTTCATATGTATATACATATGTATACATAGACATACATAATACATACATAGACATACATAATATTAGCTTCATCAAAACTTTTGGGGGGTTCACAGAAATCCTAAACCTTAGAAAATTTATCTCTAAAATATGAGCGGCATATCAACAAATGAACACAAATTAAATAGTGGTTCTCTTGAAGCAAAAATGCTTCAACTAAGGTGCTCTACTTAAAAAAATAGGTCCACTATCCCGCCCCAGCAGCATTTAACCCCAAAATTACATTCATTGAAATTGTTAAAAGCAAAACAAAAGGTGCCGAAAAGTTCATAAAATTGTTACAAACGGTGATGACAAGCGCCATTTCAGCCAGATAATTATAGGAAATTTGGTTGAAGTTTGAATGAAATTTATAAGAATGATAGTTGAAAATTTCTTGATGATTGGGGGGATTTTTTATGGAAATTTGGGTGCAATTAGTGAGAAAATTGTAAGATAATTCGTTGAAAATTTGCTAATAAGTTGATAATTTTTGGTTGAAATTTAGCTAAAATTTGCAAGAAAATTGTAAGATGTTAAAAAATGGTCGATAACTTCGGCTTATTCGTCAAAATTGTGGGTGATCTTCGCATAAAAGATACAAGAAGTCAGTTTTGCAAATAATTTTCTTGCAAAATTATCTTGCGGTTTTCGGGGGTACCCGGGTTCCTGTGGGGCCCCTCTGGTCAAATTTCGGGGACCTCCCCCTCTGTAATTTCCATGACATGTCTAGTGGTGCGGGAAAAAATCCTACGCGTTTTGCAGGGAAAAACACCTTAGTGCTTCCTGGCCGAGAGCTGTATACCTTTCCTCTATACTTCATAGCTTCTTAACTTAAAAATACTTCTATAACCAGTGAAAAACGTTGTGGCTGACCTGTGACTGTTCCAAGTTTGTGCAGAAGAAACCAATTGCTAGGGAAAAACCCTATTTTGTTTCGCTATAATTTTTAGCTAAACCAGGGTTTTTTTTCAAAACGGCCAATGCTCAATTTGTGCTCATTTTTAAATTTCGATGCTCATTTTTAAGTTCGAATGCTCAAAATATTTTAAAGTTTTTTTCGCCATGTTGCATTGTCAAAACATTAAACATCACGTATGCAGTCTTTTGCTTACAAATTCTTCTTCGTCAACTACTGTTATTTAGCTAGAATTCTAGTTAATAGTTAAATCATTTAACTAGCCAAAATGTACTAGTTAATAGCTAATAGCTAATAGTTAAATTCGTCTAGTTAAAAATCTAGTTAAGTTAAAAGATTCAAATAATTTAACTAGGAATTAAACTAGCCATTTTAACTAGAATTTAACTAGCTGGCAGATGCAGCTGAGTCCGTGTGCGTGTATGCTTGTAGTACGTGTTTGTCACCGTCATGGCTATACTTTTGTTGCAAATGTTATTTATGGCAAGATGGCCGTCCGGTTGTCATTATTACGATTGACCAAATTCGGTCTAAAAATTGGAAAAATCGCATTTTTTTTCTGGGGGCTGCCGCCGACCCCTGCAACCTTGTGTTTTAGTGATTTTCCGTTTGTAAAGCGTCATATAAGAGTTCAATAGCTACAAAGTGCATTTTAATCCATTACAAAAAATTGAAAAGTCATTCCCCCGAAATTTTTTTGTGGGTACGCCACTGGTGAAATATACTGTTTTTATCATGAACTTTTCACGCAAGCTTTTTTCAGAGCTATAGTATGTAGCTACTCAGTGGCATAAGCCTTTAAGGGGGTAGTGTCGCGAAAGCAGTTTTGCTCATAGGTTGCAAAAAGAGATCTTTTTGCTTTGAACTTGTACGTTCACTGAGAAACTAGTCCAATGCTATACTGTGTTAAATAAGTACGGCCAGACACTAGACTACCAATATCTACCAATATCTTGAACCAATCACCGATCGTAAGCCAGACATCACACAATAAGGACATGAAAATTCAAAAAATTAAGCCAGATATCAGATTGGCCAGCTTGTGAAGTACACGTAACGTCTCGACGCACAGTTTTTTGCCACAAATAAGAATATAGAAAAATGAAGGTTCGTTTTTCTTTTGATTTTAAAATAAGCGTCTAAATTTTTCACAATTTATCATTATTGCTGTGAGTCCTTCACTGTTTACGCACAGTTTCACAGTTCAAACAGGTATTACGCCGCAACCACTCAAGCAATTTGCACTAAATTTTGTGTGCATAAACTACAACATATGTCCTTTTAGTCTATGTAAACAGACTAAACAAATAAGTTAATAATTGTGACGAAAAAATCGAATGTGAATAGGTTTTTAAAACGTCATTTTTCCGACTTTGCGACCTCACTGCAAACAGTATATTGCATCCACTTTAATGAAACTTGGCGAAAATACTTGCTTCAACATATATTTTCAAAATATAGAAAGAACGAAGTCTTATTTTTTTCTAAAAATGTTTTACAGTTACGCAAAATTGACTGCTTTCGCGACACTACCCCCTTAAGCGACACACTAAGTTCTTCAACTGACAAGGGCAATCGAATTGTCAAGTAATGAAAATCAGGGCCGAACAGGGCCGGGCCGGGCCGGGCGGGCCGACGTCGACGCCAATCAGGGCCGGGCCGGGCCGGGCCGTAGAAAATCTTGAACAGGGCCGGGCCGGGCCGAACAAAATTTCCATCAGGGCCGGGCCGGGCCGGGCCGAAAAAGCCGGCCCTGATCTCATCTCTAGTGCTCAGTCCTAGTAGCGAACGACCGGAGGTAAAATTTTGCCGGATATAAAATGCCGGAACCAGAGCCAGAGCCGAAGGCAGTGTTTTTTAAAATTTTAATTAGTGTGTTGACAATTATGACAAAATTTTTTCATTTTAAAATTGCAGTCTTTAGTTTTTTTAACAATCACGCCCCATTTCTGTACACTTGTTTTTGCACATTCATATATGTATAATACCAGTATATAGTTGGCCATTGGTCACTGTTTTTGATGATTTCTTAAAAAAAATCACCAACATTGATAAAAGTAAAAAAATTAGATCAAATTGACCAGTGTGGCATTTTGACTACGGTGCTAAGGGCGTAGTCAGAGGTGTGGTTCAGGGAGTCTCAGCCCCGCTTTTAGTCTAAGCTTACGAAATTGTCAACAAGGGTACCCCCCAAAAATAGATAAATTTGGAAGATTGTGCTTTGTTGAAGATGCCGTAAAATGTCTGTAGCTTCTGCGGGGTATATACCGCCCCCAGAAACCTGGAATCTAGGTGTATATCAGCGGCGTAGCTAGGGAAAAACTTTAAGGGGAAATGACTTTGATTTTTTGTAATGGGTTAAAGTTGACTTTTTTCTATTTTAATTGAAAAATTTGCGAGATAACAGCGCAAATTGCGCAAAAATTGTCCTAATTTGACCATCGGAAAACATTTAAGTTAAAAATTTAGCTCAAAATACTAAGCCACGTATTTACAGGAGTCTGGGGCGGCATCCTCCAGAAGACAATGAGAACTTTTTGACTTTTAGGCCTGGGACGTAAAACTTCATAATGGTAGAAAGACGTGGTCCCCACCATTAGATAGAATAGTTTAATGTACGTTTATACCCAAATTTTTTCACCCAAACTGACCTGCACAAGCCGCTACCCGTGGCTTGGAAAAGCTCAAACCGACCCGACCAGAGCCGAGCCGAACCGACCCGCACCAACCGGACCCGATTGCGAACTGTAATTGCAACTCAAGCCCGATTCCTAATGCCACTCTGGTGCACCAAAACGAGACTTTGGCGTGGTTTAATGGGTCTTCGTTCTATACCAAAGCTCTGACCCCATGCCCATTCATGCTATAACGGCAGTCATTCTAATAACAAGACTCGGCCGGCTCAAATTTCTGCAGTAGGTGAAGTACATAAAAAGGCTTAAAAATCTCAATTTTAATAAATGCTTCCGCAAAGACCCAACTTGTGGTACCCACTACCCAGGGAGATATATTAGAGTCGAAGACGATTCTTCACAAAAGTTGCCACTGGAATCGTGGTCAGGGACCGAAATTGCCTCCTATGTAGATATAAAATATAGGATTTTTGAAAATCGACTCTCATGTGAATATTCAAGCGCACAATGCCTCCAAGATGACTCCAAGAGAAACGTGCGCAAAAATAAACCCCAATAGTGGCTCAGTACCTCGAATATACCCTGGGAACGAATTTTTGCCTGAAAAAGTGACTGAGGGGTGCCTTTATATCATTTTGTAGGTTGTACAAATTGTAGGTCTCCTATTACACTTGAGAGTATTCCCTGATTTATAGGGGATTTCATTTTCTGCTGGAGGATCCATCACCACGTTTGAGACCTATGGATTGATTCGTGAGGGGTTTTCCTACAGCTGAGGCCTATGCGTTCATTCGTGTACCAGCAATACTTCACAATAATGCTGATTTGAGAACCTAGTTAAATGACTAGTTTTATTCAATTTAAGCGCTAGTTAATAGTTTAAAAAAATAAAATAGCTAGTTAAATGTTAAAATAAATAAGGGGCTAGTTAATAGTTAATAGTTAAGTTAAAATAAATAAGCTGGTAGTTAATAGCTAATAGTTAAGTTAAATAAAAAATGGCTAGCTAAATAACAGTATCGTCAACCGGAGAAAAGGGGGGCTACACTAATTTTTTTAAAAGAAAAAATTATGGGGGTTAAAGCCGATCTGGGGTGACGTCAACTATTTTAAAGGAAAGGACGGTTCCCGCAAAAAAATTTGGGGAGATGACCATTCGATTTCTTGTAATAGATTAAAATGCACTTCTTCGCAGTTGTATTACTAAATCGCAGTCCTATCGTTTTCAAGTACATGGCAATCCAGCGCCCTGAGGATGAACGTAGTGGCACCAAATAGCAGACACCCACCAATAGACCAGGTAAGTTTACATGCCTTACCGCGCCCTATGATTTAATATGTTTAAAATAGTCCTATGCTCGGATTAAATGTTGCCGTGTTATGTTTTCTATATACTAACCAATCGTAAATTATACTATAACGCCCTATCGATAAGACCACATATATTCTCCCACTGCCGGACCCATGTGAACCAATCATATCTTCCAAAGGCCATGGAGACCAGCTTTAACAAATAAACATTTGTCAATGTATGCCTTTTCAATGTTTGGAACTAATACTCTCTCTACTGCCATTGTTTTTTCACATGCTGTCACTATTCTTTCCACAGAGGAACTTCAACGAGCTGATGGCCGACAGTAGATTCTTTGACTTAGAAAAAAATATAAAAAAAGAGTACGCAAACCAAATTCAAACCCCACTTTTTTAGCGTTATTCTCTAATGACATACGTATGATGTCCCAACAGAGACCGAAAAATTCCACCCCGTTTGTAATCGCGCAGTGGAATGCATGTGGAATCAGTCGGAAAGAACAGGAACTAAATATTACTTTGCAAAAGTATGGCATACACGTACTCGCGATCCAAGAAACATGGCTAACCCCTAATATTAAGCGTCCAAATTTCCCAGGCTACAATGTTATACGCCTTGACAGACAGAACAACCGCAGAGGCGGTGGTCTAATAACTCTGATATCAAACAACCTAAACTACAGAATAATGTATGCGGGAACGGAAACCAATAGTACCGAGCGCATAACCATTGAACTACACTCAGGCAAGCAAGTCCTGGAAATCAGTAACATCTATAACCCCCCAAATGCAAAATTGACCCTCCCTGCCAAGCCCAAAAAAGGCACTCAGCAAATCCTACTTGGTGACTTCAAAAGCCAGCACCCTAACTGTCACTATGAAAAGGCAAACGAAAATGGAAATAAACTACTGGAGTATACTGACGATCAAAATTGTCCACTCTCTATCCTACAGACAAAGTACAATGAACCATCATATATATCACAAACCCATGATAATTGCCATAGCCATTCTGACTTGA
>JASANF010015624.1:0-28978 GCA_030248245.1 Trissonchulus sp. WLG1_4 | reverse complement strand
TTAGGCGCCTAGAACTAGGCATAGTGAGCTACTTGTAGTAAGCTGGTAGATTCCTGTATAACTTTTCAATCCAGTAATGTATGTTATTTTGAAAAAATATAAAATCAGAGTTTGATACTAACTTACGTATGCGCTTTTACTTCGTAAAAGCAGTGGCGTGGCTAGCTAACGGAGCTTTTTTGGGGGTGTCTTCCTAACTTAATAGTAGGGCTAAGACCAAAAATCCATTTAGGCTTTGAATAAGGGTAGTCAAATTGGCGTCACAAGACCCCCCTCAGAACAGAGTGTTAACGCCTGATTATGGAGAAGGTAAATTTTCTCTGAGAGATGATTGTCTACGCCACTGTTTGAACCATTTTTCTCAAAATGTACTGCAATGTCTGTTATGCAATGCATTTTTTAACGATAGCCATATGATAATTTTGGTTTTTTTTGAGTTGGAAATTGTTGGTAAGATTGGAATTTTTATTTTCTTGTTGTATTTTCTTGTTTCTGCGGAAAACCTCTTTATTCTAGTCACCTGTTGTCCGTTCTAATTGAATTATAGTGCATCACTTGCTAAATTAATGAGTTCTCTATTTGCTTTGATATCAAATTATTATATACATTTTTATTTCATAAAATAAGGCTGTATGTATATTCTGCTTGCTTTGAGTTTTATTTAGTTTGCGCTGAAATATCACTGAATTGCTGCAGCAGACTAGCGTAGGAGCAAAATAGATTTTCATTGCACCAAGTTTGAGAATAGTTATTCTGCAAGTCATTGAATAGTTTACGAAAATAGCTTCAGGCAGAACATTACTGAAGAATAACTTCTCGAGAAGCCAGAATAATCGCTCCTCTATATGTATTGGCATTCTGTGTTATTTTTTCAGTTGAAAATAGCAAAAAATTCTCAAATGGCTGCCGTTGCGCTCTCAATAAAAAACTGGCGTGTTTCGAGTCGACGTAGTTTCGGTGAGCGGACGAGAAACAAATCTGTAGGTGAGACTTATTTCGGCGTATTCTTCGGCTTCATTGGTTGTCTTCTGGACGGATTGGTAAAAATGCTGCAGCCTGGTTATATAATAATATAAGTTGTAAATAAGTTATTCTAGAGCTACTCTAGAAAGTGGACTACTTAAAACATATTCTTTGGACAGGAAGATTTGTGCCTTTACGTGTATGCTTGTATGTTGTTAAGCTGGAGATATTGAACAATTATATGGGTGTCTGGGACTATGAGATTTGCGAGTACGTAGTAGTGCTGTGGTTAGCATTCTGGACATGGTTAAAAAGTCCTGGTTCGAATCTCGTCACTTCCACTGTTTTTTTAAATTAATCCCTTTTTGAGAGCGAGCACATTTTTGTTTTTGCCAGGGTTACTATTGCCGGTAATGCCAAGTATTTTTCTGTGTATATTGTATGTATGATATTGGTTATAGCATTGTTCAGTAGTTTGTAGCGCTTAGTTGATATTATATTTGGTTAGGTGACCACAGTATATGTTGTTGGACACAGAATGCAGAGTTACCCGGTTCTAGAGCTGAACCAAAGCCAAGTTTTGAAAAAATTTCTGGTACTGTCTACCACAGGACAGATGTACGGGCACAAGCCCCCCCTTCGGATTTGGCCCATCGGACAAGCCTCCTCCTTGGTGCTGAAAAAATGGTGCCCGAAAACTCAATCATCCCAGATCGCTGTAAAATGCTTCAAAAATGAGCAAAAAGCGGTAAAAATATACGATTTTGCAAAAAACTTCCAATTTTTAGGCAAATATTGAAATTTTTTGCGTTTTTGTCAGTTCAAGCCCCCGAAACGTCGGTACAAGCCCCCCTAGACTTTCGAAAAATCCGGGACAAGCCCCCCCCCCCAGACCGAGACCCCATGTACATGTATGCTGTCCACGGTTAATGCCAAACCATAGTTTTACGCACTTCATTTGATTTCAACATAATTTCATTACAAAATATTGCCTGAAGCGGTACGAATTCGAGTGCATTTACTTGTTTGCATGTTTGTACCCGTTTCTATACGGGGACTCTCTTTCAGATACGAATAAGTCTGAACCAGGCTACTCTTGTTATTATTCTACACTCCTGCATTTTGTTGTCCGTTTTTTGTGTTCTTATCAGGTGCCTTTTTGTTAATGAGCTATTTTGATAGTTTATTTTTATGCTTTGTTAATTTATGCAGTATAATATAGACTATTTGTGTGATTATATGACCTTTCGTAATAAAATCAGGTTGCTTTGTAAGTGTTATTTACTATTTTACGATTACCATTTACCATGGTTATTTAGTTGTCAATTTTTATTTTTTTATACATATCAGGGTTTTTTTCAAATTCGGCACTGTGTAAATGTTGTGTAAAGTAAAAATTTGCTGTGTAAATTAAGGGCTTGTTGTGTAAAATTTGAAAAGTGTGTATTTTAGCATTTTTTAGGTAAAAATTGTTTTTCGCACTTAAGAAACAATATTTTGACTTTGAGACGCCAACTAGGATAATAAAAAGTATAATAATAAACGAGGGCTTTTTTTGAAAATGTGCGGATACTTTGCGGGCGGCCAAATTTTTTTGCGGACGGATAAAAGTTTCTGCGGACATTCGGCAAAATTCATTTATATTAGGATTCCTCTTTATGTATCATTTCACACTAAACAACAGTCAAGCGGCGTAGCCAGAAAAAATTTCGGTCGGGGGCATGAATGACTTTCCGATTTTTTTAAATGTGTTTAAATTTCAATTGATTGCACATTGCGGACGACTCGCAAAAATTGCGTCCGCACTGTGGTCCACAAAAAAACCTTGGGGTCTACCCTGTGCACCCTGTACTGATTACATATCCATAACTGAAAAACTACTTAAAACATATACGCAGGTTTACTCAGATAGAGATCTGTTTTGTCAGCCAGACCCTACAATTTTTTCACTTCTGGGTGAAAAACCTGTCCTGTGTCTTTCAAAGTACAGTTTGACGTAATGCAAGAAATCATGATTATATAGACAAGCTCAGCATAGCTGATTTTTGACTTTCAAATTCATAAAGAAGAATGCTAGAATAAAAATCAGAAGCCGTCCAACGGCAGCAGCAACCAGGAACTGAAGATTTTTAGTATTTGGGTCAAAAATAAGACTTAATTTTGTTGCACAAAGAGGTCACCGACCGCTATCGCCACTTCGAGAATTTTTGTACTTTTACGACCAAAATAGGCGGTTTTATCAATTTTTGGGGGAAATAGGAGTGTGTAAATCGGTGTGTATTTTTATTTTTTGCTGTGTAAATTAGGCGGCCGATGTATAAATACATCCAATTTTACACAAAAAACCCTGATACATATATTTAGAGTAGTTTAATGTAGCTTGTAGGAGTATTTGGTAGCACTTTGAAATTTGAATATGACCTGTGACATCAAGAGTACATAATAGCTTCTCATTCTATATAGAAGAAGAGTGAGACCCTCTCCAGCCTGCCTGTGTTATAGCACAGGCAGATGCGCTGGTCGTTTTCAGGCTACATGTTGACATTCTATGCAACATGTGACTGGCCAATCAGAAGCGAGCTTCTATTCTCTGATTGGCCGACGCCTGTGCACGTGCTCCAATCATAAAACGGGATAGGGATAAAGGCTAATAACTCATTATTTATTCATAGTCTGCTTGTAAAAACATTAAAAAAGGTTTGCAGATACCTTTGCGGATATTTTGGCAAACTTTCAGCGAAACGTGTCATATTCTATCAGCAATGATTATACGAGCAATTGAAAATTCATATTTCGTACTGCTATTTTTGTCCGTTCAGCGGGCAAAATTAGTGGCCTCTTCATAGATTAATATTAACTTAAATCAGATTAACTTCATAACTCAACATAGGAGTAACTTAATTTTATACAATTTTGCAAACTGTATGCAGATGAGGTTTAATCGTTCTGCTCCATAACCATTCGTCAATCTTATGTTGAGGTATTGAAGTTAATCTAGTTAATCTAATCCAGTCAACAAAATTTATAAAAAAGGCCTTGGAAAATGGTTACAATTGCAAAAGAAATGCAATCAAGCGACACCTCATTTATTCCACCAATAGTCAGCCACTACTAATCACTATTAATTCCAAATAACAGAAGGAAAGTCAAACAAATATGAACAGTGAACAATCAATCGAACGCAGACGAAAATCGAGGGTGCTATGCTTTAGCGGGGGAGTCGATTGATACATACGGACTGAGTTTGAGAAAAAACAGATGCGCCACTTACTTATTTTAGGGGCATGACTTTTGCGACTGCTTGCTGTACTCTTGGATAGTCAAAATCTATTCTTTTCGTAACGAAATCACATGTTTCATTTTCTCGAGTGGTGCAACTATTTTTTGTCAACACTGACTGATGCAAGAGATAATGATGATGACAATGACATTAAATTGTGTTCACAAAGTTTACCTATGAAATAAATTTTTTGGCATATGTATTAGCAGCTATCGAAACATGAATCGACCATTAGTGCTTTTGAGACTATAGGGTTCTTTGAGAATGTTTATTAATTCGGACTAACTAAATTGGATTAACTGAATGAGGCACTTAACCCTTTAATGCCCAGAGCATCTCGCGCCAGGCAGCCTGATTCTGACACCTTCTAGTTTTTTGATCATTGCTCGAGTTACGTGCATCGTAGAGAGATCGCGAAACCACCATTCGATAGAGAAATGAATGGTGCACATATCATAGTGAGTCGATTAATTGTCTAGGACGCACTGTTTTTGCGTTATAAGCGCTCAAAGTTGAGAATTTGTGAAAAAATTGCGCCATCGCTCAGGCATAATATGTACCTCCCCCTAGAGTATTAACACAAAAGTCGTGCGCTTGCCATAGTTGAAGGCTAGCAATAGAGTACAACATTTGTTGCATCTGATAAGTTGACTGCTGGCGGCGCAACCCAAAATCTTGATGAGGTCACAAAGAAAATACTACTTTTGCGATGAAAAAAAGTTAAATTTGCACATTGCTTATGGAAGCATAGGTTTTGTTGTGCGGCAGAAGATTCAAAATTTGGCCACTAAATATAGAGATCTAAGCTTTCTGAAAAAACAATTTGCAGTTCAGCTGAATAGAATGAACAAATCAAGTTTTATGGCCCCCGATTGGGTATTCATCACGTGATGTGCCAAATGGCAGCTCTGGGAATTAAAGGGTTAAAAATCAACCCATAGAATTTTATCGGTTTTCTACAAATTTATGCAGCAACTATGTTTAACTTGAGAACGTTTCCATCATTTACGAAAGAGTCATCGAAGTTAACAACCTTAGTCTAATCCAAATAATTTGAATTTGTGAACAAACCCCAAGATATTGTGCCCAAAAGCCACTGGGATTCATTTTCATGTATCACCAGCTCAATTCCCCCCTAATTGCAGCTACGTGGACACTAGAGACCCATCTCTTACGATTAGCTATAGTTCTATGCACCCGCCACCTCGGCAAGATCAGGCAAAATGCAGCTAGCGCCAAAATAGTCAGTTTTAAAACGGTTTATTCACTAGGTGATACAGGAAAATGTACCCGCCCAGATTTCATATCAGCATTGCATAGAACCCTCTAGAGTTGGTAGTCAAGTCATAATTCCATTAAACGGCTTACAGTTCTTCCAGTTTATTTGTTTTTTTATGATAATGCTTAATTAAATCAATTTAATCCCAATTATGAGCTGACCTAACGTTCAACCAATAATTCATCCATCAAATCATATAGTCTTGTGAGCAATTCATAAGAAACATAGCATAACAAACAAAATATGACAAGGTTATAAAACACCGGATTATATTGTCTTCACGTGGAGGATCAAATATAAGGTCAACGGGACTAGCAGAGTCACAATTAAGCCACTTCAATCCGAGTCAAATCATTCAAATCGATGCCTCATCAATGTCAACTCAATCAGTTCTCTATGGACCCGTCATTTCTAGGGCGATCGATAGGTATAGCCAAGAGTACATAATAGCATTATCCTATTATATACTCTTGGTATAGCCGATAATCGATCGGTCAAACAAGTCGATAGCCAGGGTCAAAAGGTCAGCTCAGAATCCTTCAATGATGCAGTAGCTTTCCAGGGCCGACAAGAGTACATAGATGATCCACAAGGATACCAGCAGGAGTACGGTAGGGATTTTGAACTTGGTCGGACCCCCCAGTTCCCCCCCGACCGCCGGGTGACGTCGAAGCAACAGAACGGCGATGCAAACACAAGCCTCGACGCAGAAAATGCAGACGGAATAGGCTAGGGTCCCCGGGTCTACGGAGAACCCCCCCTTTGTGCCCAGAATCTCGTGGTAGACTGCTGCTATGGACCAGGCGATCCCGATTCCTAGGAATACGTTCACGCCGTTGCTGCCGGTCACATTTCCGATGGAAGAGTCCGCATACTTGTCCTGAACTGCGGCGACTTTGCTGGCGAACGTGTCTGGAATATAAATAGGTATATGAGGAAATGAGAATTGCAACACGGCGAAAACGGGTACATTAAAATCCTCTAAATGAGATTTTGGATAGGTTTAACACTATGAAAAATTTTTACTTTCCTGCTCGCAAAGCTATTCACGTGACACGCGTGAGTTAGCACGCTGCACGAGTTCAAAAATGCTGACATTTATGCTCAGGTTTTGAGTTAGGTTAGGTTTAGTTTCAGTTTTACTTATCAAGCTTAATTTGGGCTTAGGCTCAGGCTTAGTTTGAGCTTGCCCTCTCATGCGCCCGCTCATGCGCCCTCGTGTGAATAGGCCTTTAGTTTTATAATTCTGCAATTTATATGTTTACTGGCTTGCGCCAAAATGGAATAGCTCGAGAATGGAACAACTCAAGAATAGCTGATCGCATTGAACCCTTAGTTAAAACGTACCTATTCAGTAGATTTGTTTTCACTATTTCTTGGATAATGGTTGACTAATTAGCTAATCAACATACACTGAATGAAAATCGTAAGATTCTAAAAAAAATAAAAGAAAAAATTGTAAAATTGAACAGCACTCGAGAATAACAAGAAAATAAGAATAGCTCGAGAATACGGTTGGTGCAAACGGCCGCTATTGCAAGCAGGAAAGCTACGTCGGACTCAGAAAGACTAGGCTGTACCGGGGACGGAGGTGCCGAGTGCGACGAAGGATATGGCCGTGACTGCGTCCCTCAGTCCGATGGTGCAGCCAAAGTGGGAGGCCAAGTCGCCGATGACCGCAGTCAGCAGACCTATCATCAGGATGGAGACGATGAAGCACAACCAGCCGTCCAAGTAGTCTAAAAATATTTAGCCTGGCGATAGCCTGTTTCACATTTTCGTATTGTTGTCACTAAAGTGTAACCAAAAAATGTGGAACACTGAGACAAATGTGATTTAGTAAAAGACGATTTTACGCATAATGATCTAAATCTTGGCTGAATCGGCAGAATTTTCTACACTAGACCAATCAGGAGATCCTAACGCTCTAACAACCAAGCTAACCGACCAATAGGTACAACTCTTATGACATCTTTATCACGGATATGTAAGTACCTACCTAAACTTGCCCTGTGACTCTGCAAGTAAACGTTTGAGAAGATATTGTTAGGCATGGGCCGAGAAGCCCGGGTCATTTTTGTCCTGAAAACAAAGTTTGGTCAGCCGCTGTTCGGAATCGACACAAGCATTTAGCTAATTTTTTTTGCATGCAAACTCAACTTGACGCTAACTCAATTTAACTTTCTGGCCTACCAGTCGGGGGAATGATGGCAAAGAGAACTTTCCAAGGCACGCAGATGAAATGCATGGCGTAGTCCGAGCAGGAGGGCAACTTTTCCTCGGCCTCTTCGTCATCCTCGCCCTCCTCTTCCTCATCGCCGCCGTTGTCGCCTAAAACACCAAAATCTACGTATAACTGCGTTCTCAGAACATAGCGTTCATCACTTTTCGCGAAGGATAAAGCTCGTCGTGCGCCCACGAACTTTCTTGCATACTGCTATAATATGTCGGTCAACAGAATCAATATTACATACGTTCAGGCAAGCAAGGTTTTCGAAACCAAACGAAGAGAGTGTCAGGGAATTATTTGATTTTTTTACAGTTGATTAGATTTACTGATTTATATACATTTATATGATAAAAACCTGATAAATATACATGTAAAATATGTATATAAATATCAAGCACATGATTAAAGTACCTATATAACACACTAAAATTTGGATTGTTGTTTTACTTGAACAGGCTGACAAATCCGTGACTTATCCGTGTCCGTGTTAGTTTGATCACAGCACCCTTCACGGGATCTACCGACACCAGCAATGAAGAAACATCTGTCTTGTAGTACGTACGCAACACTAGAAGTGCGCCCGAACGCAACAAAGTGCGTACCTGCGCTGACAGTAATGGCGTCCAGGAACTGTTCCCGCCACGAGGACGTCCCGAGCACCAGGGACACGTTGGCTGTTTTGATCATTTTGTCCACCACATTCTGAAAGGTTACAACGTTCTTTCTTAAGTCTCCATTGATACTTCAAACTGACGAAATAATCAGGTCACAGGCGCTGGCTGATCCGCTGCATAAGGCTCCTTAGTGACGTCATTCTGCCGGCTGAACAGACATACGGCTGTGTAAGTATGAATCGACCCTTACGAGGTTACATTTCCATGTATCACCAACCGAATGAATCTCCATAGTCCATATGACTGGCGATTTTGGCTATAGCTGCATTTTGCCTGACTTTCGTCCAATATTAGGCACAATTATGTATTGTAGCCGTGATAGCAAATGTATATTACATAGGTATACGCGTAGTTAATTTACTAACGCGTTTTAATAAAGCTTAAGGTCAAGGTTAAAAGGTCAGTTTCCTATTTGTCGTCACAATTACGACAGTGAGACAATTTAGTAATTTTTGGTTCAATTTTAGAAATAAAACTGGTACGGAAAGTTTCGACTGGTGCAAAAAAAACTTAAAACCAAAAAGTTTCAGAAATTCATCGGTTGGAAACTGAAACAAAGAAACTACCTACTTTGAATTCCATGCTTTCTTTGATTTTCACAGTGATAATTGATATGTCGCCCAATTTTGGCCGTCCCAGTTCGGCGATTTTCTGTTCCTCGCTCATTGTCTGTAGGGTGACCACTCCAGAAGACTCCGACGGGCTCATGTGAGACGAGTCGCTTTTGTCCGAAATTATGCTGCCTGAAATAGACACAAGTGTCAACAGAAAAAGGCAAAACGTTCAAGTCTTTTTCACGAGCGTATGCGGGAAATCGCAGAAAATATGCAATCAAGCTTAGGAATAATGGCGGAACGGTAAGACACGAGGAATTGGCTGAAGCTTGAAGCAACTTCGTGAAGACAACGACGTAAGATTCGAAAAATTCAAGCCTTTCCTGAAAAATGGCATGATTTTTTCGATCGGCGGTCCTTTTTGTTCCAAAAAAATCAGTCGATGCGTGGCTGATCTCGACAGACACTTGCGTTGCTTGTTGCGTACAGTTGTGGCGTGGGAAGTTTAAATGGCGCAGCAGTGGCAAAAAGCGCAACTTAGGAAAGCAACAAGTTAGTACGCAACAAGCAACTCAAGTGTGAATCAGTCGCGCATTCAGCACTTAGGCTAGATTCATGCTTACAGTCGTGTGTCCGTTCTACAGGCAAAATAACGAAATAATCACGCCCCTAATAACGTAAACATGCTTAGGCGTGATTATATCGCACTTTTGCACGCTAAACGGAAATACAGCTGTAAACATAAATGAACCCTTATTGTAATCTAGGACACTTGAAATCATATAGGGTGGTCAAAAACATGAGGAAGGTACTGAAATTTTGATGATCCCTTTTTTCTTGATTGAACAAAAATACCATATATTTCGCAAAAATTTTGAAAAAAAAATTTTACCTATTTTAAAAAATTTTCCGGGACACTCCTTGAACCCTCAAATTTTTAATAAAATATTTTACAATAATCAATGAATTTAGAAACCTCTTTCTATTTCTCAATACCTAGTTCATATGTATTATACAAAATAACTGTAATATCAGAAAGAAATTAATGAACTTGCAAAGGTTAAGCTCAATGTTTATATATATATATATATATATATATATGTGTGTGTGTGTGTGTGTATATATATATATATATATATATATATATATATATATATATATATATATATATATATATATATATATATATTTATATATTTATATATATATATTTTTTTTTTTTTTTTTTTTTTTTTTTTTTTACTATATGATTCATAAACAAACTGATCCCTCATATCGTAAGACATTAGGATCAATAAAATCTTATTAACGCAAATGCTGTTATGTAAATTAAATATTGGTTAATTATATACTGGTGAGGGTCGATTCATACGTACAATTAGTCGTGTGCTAGTTAAACGGGCAATTATGCAAAATCACGCCACAGTTTATGTAAAAGATGATCTGGTAGTGTAGATTAGTCGCACGATTGTCGGCTTAACAAACATACGGCTGTAAGTATGAATCGACCCTAAATCGAGTCACATGCCACAAACAGTGCAAGTGAAATGCAAAAAGTGAAATCATGCAGAAACGCTGGTGAATATGAAATATATATGCCGAAACAAGTGTTGACGTGAGAACGTAGTCTTCTGATTGGACTCCATGGTTACTTGAAACAAGCTCTTTTGCTGAGTGAGAAGTGGTTACAGTAATATATTTATATGTACTATATTATACCAAACTTTGTTAGCTCAACCGACATCTTCTCGATTTTCTTTTCATTTCATTTCATTCCCGTACATTTAAGTTTGTATGAATTTTATTACATCGTAGGTGGGATCGAATAAGAACCTGCTATGGCTGTTTCACGAATAAACTTTAATTGTTATGCATGCAAAAATGATTACTAATAATAGTTAGATGTTAAACCTACTGTTTTATTCACAAATAATTGTGTTTTATTAACGACTATGTAGCAAGAAGCAAAATAGGCTAGATACTTATAAAACGTGTTAGCAAGAAATTGCCGCAAAAAATAACTTAAAGAATACCTATGTAAATGTTTTAATTTTATAAAGTTTGCGAGTCGTGTGAAACTTTGCAGTAATCTTATTTTCATTTGTCAGTAAAGTCACAAGAATCTATATTAATATAGGAAAAAGTATGACAATAGTTTTTAACAAATCATCAGGTACGATGAGCCTACTTAAGGGGGTAATTGCGTTTTTAGGTGTTTTTTTGGAAAGCCATTGCTCAGCGTTTAGAAATTAAAATCGCAAACGGTCTTTTGCATTAAGTACACCCATGTTTTGCCTGAAACTATGTTGTGTATGGAAAGTCAACCATTGGTCATCTTTTTAGGACAAGCGTTTAAAAATTGGTCCTTTCCAAAGTTCATGTTTTTTTTACAAAAAGTTTGCGCCACAGCTCTGAATCATACGGTTACCTGTTGGGGCTGACAGTTGGCAAGGTTTTTAATACGTCTAAAATCCCCAGGCATGTCCCCCACTTTTTTGATAACTAGTCAATTTACTGAGAAAATAGCTTGCAAACGAACGCACCGAAAATTTAAAGTGTTTTCTTATAATTAAAGCCCTCTAAAATGGTCCACAGGTAAAATCTCGAAAAAGTGAGAGACATGCCTGGGGATTTCGACCTTTACAGTAATGTGCCAAAAATTCTTGCTCCGCCGTCATTTGTAACTTGAGTTCTGTGGGCGCAAAGATTACATAGAAATCACAAAAACCTCGAAAATGCAACTACCACCTTAAGCATTAAGCGCTAATTTAGCAAGTGATGGTACCAGCTAACCCCTGAAAAGTTTTATTTTTTTATATCAGGCAGGACAACTATATATACATTGTCTGATGATCAGTGGAAAATATAAAAGTAGTTATAAAAGATGCTCTGGTTCGTACTGTAGCCATACGCTGGTCTGCTGCGCTTGTTGTTGCGTAATTTGTTGCGTACGCTCTCTTTATGTGCGTCGCGCGGACTTTTGCGCCTGTTTTCGCCAGCTAATATGCAAACTAACTACTGAATACAATATACAGTACAGCTCTAACATCATATGATTCCGGAGTCAGCGTCACTGGCTTCATTTTGCAGTCAGTGATTGCAGTCAGCCTATTGACGTCACAGGTCCCATGTTACTTCCGGTAGTTTTGATTTTCATTAACTGACTCCGGAGTCAGAGTCAGTGACTGCGGAATCACCTTTAGTCATCACTGACACAAAATATGCTACACGCATACCTACACATGTATGTATATACGCATGCATATGTAAGCCATTTCAAACGTAGTGATGGCTAATGTGATGTTGATTCCGAAGTCACTGACTCTGACTCCGGAGTCAGCTAAACAACAAAACTACCGGAAGTAAATTGGACCTGTGACGTCAATAGTTTGACTGCAGTCACTGACTGCAAAATGAAGTCAGTGACGCTGACTCCGGAGTCATATGATGTTAATTTTGAGCTGTTCTGTAATAGTTCATACTCTTTCTATCAGGCTACATTATGCACTCTTCATGTTATATACAGACAACTTAAATATATACTATGAGATAATTATCAGTATTATATCTCTCTTGTTATTATTCATAGGTTAGACTTTGCCTTGTCATTTTTAGCTTCTGTATTTTAGTTAACTAACTAACATAGTACTCCGCCCAGTTTTGCTATAAGCAGCTGTGATTCTTACATGTGAATCGGCATTGCGAAATATTGTAAATAGCCGAAGCTGAATACGTATGGCTAATCAAGGACTTATGGTCGATTTATACTTACAGCCGCAAGTCCGTTCAGATGTCATAATCACGCCACTAATGTGCATATAACATCATCTGGGCCCGATTTATCGAAGCAAAATGTTCGTCGTTGAAAATGTTCGTCGTTGAAAATTTTGAATTGATCGAAACATTTTCAACGGCGAACATAACACGTAATTATAGGACAAATGTTCGTCGTTGAAAAAACATTTGTTTTCAACGACGAACATTTGCTTTTTCAACGACGAACATTTTCAACGACGAACAGTTGATGTTTCGATAAATCGGGCCCTGGTGGCGTGATTATCTCGTAATTTCGCGAGCTGAAGGACATACTGCTGTAAGTATGAATATACCTTTAGGGTGGATTTCACAGAGATGGTTTCATAAAACCATGGTTTTACTACGTTTTTAATATGCTTTGCCCATAATTTCATTAAGAATTATCGCATGATCCATTACGAATCTCGTAGATTTTCTTAAACCATGCTCAGTTGAAGTTTACGAAATTCGCAACAAATCAGGCGATAAATGAAATCATATGGTAGTCTTATGAAAACGTACGTAAAACCTTGTTTTTATAAAACCACCTTTGTGAAATCAACCCTTAATGTTAATCTAGAATAAATAATCTAAGCCTAAAAATTGCAGGTAATCCGCTAAAGCCACTAAAGAGTGTGACCCTGAAAGCGTGCGAGCAGCAGTAGCAGTAGTAGTAGCAGTAGCAGTAGCAATAGTAGAGTTAGAGAGAGGCCTGGGTGGGCAGTAGCGTGACCTCTGACCTCTGCGACTCGGCTCGTCCACGTCGAGGGTACCCAGAGCTTTGCGTTTCTGGCGTTTCAGGTAGCGCTCGCGAACCTTGGAACCATCTTAACACAATAGGAGCACAGTCAGGGACAGTCACACTCATGAGTTCAGGGACACAATTTATTACTGCCATCACAGCTTGGTAATGCTGCTTTGCGGTTTGAGTTTTAAGTTTTAAGTTTTAAATTGAAAAAAAGCTTAGTATTTTGGCTGAAAGTCACATCTCAAACTTGCCCTGAAAAGCCAGTATTTTATACACTAAACGAATATTTATAAAAAACCTGGAAATTCAAAATTACAAACATGAAATCATAATAAGGATCGCCGATTCATACTTCCAGCCGTATGACCGTTCAGAGAGCAAACCATAAAAACATCACGCCTTATGCTGATCCTTAATGCATTAGTAACGTGATTTGTTTCCGTAATTTTGCCGGCTCAACGGACATACGGCTGTAAGTGCGAATTAGAACTAGACGTATTGTCATAAACATCTAGTAACCGTTTCACGAAAGTAAGTTTGCCTAAAGGCCAATTAACAGTACCAAACCTGCACCTAACCTTGCATCCCCACAGTCAAATTTATACTAAACCTCCACCAAACAACCAATCATAATTAATTTTATACAATCTTCATATAAATTGTCATAAATTCATCTAGTTTTACTGACGTCAGAGGATTTATTTTGTAAAAAACCATTTTTGTGTATATATATTATGGGGATATAAATACATCTGCATGCAACAGAAAACAAAAAGAAACGATTAGCTAGCGTGAAAAAATGTTATCAAAAAACTATAAAGTCCAAAATTAGCACTGTGACGTAATTTTCCGAAGTTTGGTGGTCCAGAAAAACTGCAGGAGCGACTTGCAGACGGTTTCTTATTTTTTTCTCGGCGCGTATTGCACTGCCAAATTTCCACCATACTAAACGTGTGGAAACGGAAGTTTGGTGCAGGTTTTGAAGTGTTCAGTGGCTTTAATTTTAATCCGTTTTATGGATTAAACTGATTAGTTCGAAGACAGTACATACGTAGTCAGTCACTTGAAAAATCAAAAAAAAATAAATCAACAAAACAAAGTTATATAGGGACTAGGTCTTAATGCAAGCATTAGGAATCCAGTTTATATGAAGGGGTAGCGTGGCCAAAACAGCCAAGGTTTAAAAATACAATTTGAATTTTTTGCATTTGTAAAAAACTGCGTGTGATAAGTGGAGTGGAAAGAATTATGCAGCTAACAGCTTCTGGCAGTCTTATACAATTTGGTCATTTTTTCAAAAAAAATATTAACTTATAAACTGAAAAATTTTAGTCGTGAACTTTTCCACTTAGCTACACTATCCCTTCAGGGTCGATTCATATGTAGTTTGCCTTATTACCGTTCAACCGGCAAAATTACAAATATCTACAACACTTTTGCTAACTGAACGAATAAATATGGCTGTAAGTATGAATCGACCCTACGAGGAGAAAACTTAAAATTATGTGACTATCAGTTACCACAATTGAAGTACATATTAATTTTGGGTGTTACGCCCGGTTCATATTTATCCTTATTCTTGCTCCAATCGTTTTGTTTGATTAATTCCAGAAAAAACTGCCCAACCAAATTTTATAATTTTTTAATTTGAGCGAAATTGAGGTCCAGTTCAGTTCGTATGCAAAAATATCAGCCGAAACGCTTCTTCTCGTACTGTTTATTAATTGTTCAATCTTCACAGTAGCTCAGCGAAAATTTGCCTTGTCTCTAAGGACAAGTATGAACCGGGCTTCATGTTAAAGTGGGGTGACTGTGACATTGATTTTTATATTGAAACATTACAAAAAATAAATTCTACTCTAAAACCAATCGAAGTAGGTGCATTTTAGTGGCGGAAGTAGACCCAATTTTAGTGTTACAGTAATCCCCAGTAAATGCAGTTTCAAACAATCAAGGATAGCCTGCTCTAAACCCAAAATAAAAAGATGAGTTAAATTTTAGAAGACTCTACAACTTATTAGGTATATTTGCTTGTTATATTTATAATTTGCATTATTTAATCTGTATGTACTACTTATTAACTCCTTTTAAATAGACAAATCATGAGCATGGCTAATTTATGGTTTTTAGGTAATTAACATAACTACGCCATAAACACAAAAAAGTGTAAGACATAATAACACTAATTTACCAACATCTTTCCGCTTTAGCTAGCCCGAGCTAACATGTGAAAGGTTATTTTCGCTTTCCCACATTTTGATTCCTGAATCTTTTAAGTGGCTTAAGGTGGTAGTTACGTTTTCGAAGTTTTTGCAATAATTCAAAAGTTACTTGATCGAACATAATCAAACTTGGCACAGACATTGCGAATGTAAATAGCAATATTTCAGCTAATTTTCACATTGATTCAAACTTTTACGGCTAATTAATAGCTAAAAAACTGGATTTTTTGTGTATTTTTTGAGGACTTACAAAATTGTATGCAAATTTTTGTGGCTGTTACACTACTCATAAAAGCCAATCGAAAAAGGTCTAACCCAATTTATTTTAAGAATATTTTCAGCTAAAATATGACATATTTCTGTTAGTCGTTCTAGGCGATCCGTAACTTTGAAGTTTTTTTACCTCAATTTTGACTTCTCATGCCAATATCACGAAATACCAATAACCACTTTGCACAATAATTTACATGTACATAGTCCCTTATGCATCTATTATACCTGCAAAATTTAGTTTGTATATATCACAGCAGCCACGAGCATTGGCAGTGTTAATAAACCCCTTCAAAAATTGCAAATTTTCTTCAGTCTCCTGAAACGTCATTTTTAAAACTTTTGTCCGCCATTTTTCAACGGGTACGGGAAAACTGTGCCTAATGTATTATTACCTGACCCCAATGAGGCCCTATTTAACTGAATTAAATATTTTTAAAAAATCCGTCATTTCTGAGCACAATGAGTGATTTCAGTTGAAGTAACCAATATCCTGTTCCGTTCATACGAATGCGAAGACAGCTTATTTGACAGTAGCCAAATAAATTTGCCCTATACCTTTTTCGAATTGAGTGAAAAGGTTGATTATTTTTTTAGTTACAGCCTACCAAAGTCATAAAAACTGCCGTTTCTTGACTTTTTAGAAAAATTTGAGGCAAACTTTTAGTCACTGTAAAAATCTGCTAAATTATTACGTTTAGTTAAGCATACCAGCAGTTTTGTAACACATCAACGTGCCTTTGGTATAAATTGCGTAATTGTATGCGGATTTTTTTTACCACAGTGAAGAAATAACGAAATACGGGGAAAAATGCATAAAATTGAGCAGATGAGCTTCACCAAAATAGTTGGCGTGCACACTATGAGTAACACCGACTCTTGAAAAATTGTAATTTTGTGAAAAATAAGTTGATTAATAATATCAAGAGTACATAATAGGAAGAGTATGACACTCTTCCTATTATGCCTACGGGCGTGCGTCCAATGCGCAGCGCGAAATAGCCCGTTTATGTACGGTTTTGTGGGGGGGGTACCCCCCCCTCATTTCAAGACACTGACAAGGACTTTTGTTGATGTGCTGAACTGAGGGGGGGGGTACCCCCCCCTCAACTGAAGACGGGGTACTGAACTGAGGGGGGGGGGTAGCGCAAAGACTTTGTCAGTGTCTTGAAATGAGGGGGGGGTAACCCCCCCGTTCAGTCACATCAACAAAAGTCCTTGTCAGTGTCTTGAGTTGAGGGGGGGGGGGTACCCCCCCTCAGCTGAAGCACGGGGTGCTGAGCTGAGTAGGGGGTACCCCCCCCTCAGTTGAGCACGGGGTATCGAACTGCGGAGGGGGTACCCCCCCCCTCAAAACCGTACATAAAAGGCCTATTTCGCGCTGCGCATTGGACGCGCGCTGCTAGGCATAATAGGAAGAGTGTCATACTCTTCCTATTATGTACTCTTGATAATATGCAAAAGACCGCTTGTAAATTGATTTAGTAATTGCTGCAAAATAGAACATTGAAAAAAGCTGCGAAAACGTAACTACCACCTTAACTAAGGGTCATTGCACGCTTTGGTTAAAATGAAAATTCAAGCTTAAGTATCTATTTATAATTAAAAAAAGACGTTCGAAATCACCTTCTAGGACGCAAAAATAATTGGCTATGTACCTACCTATATACTGTAATAATACCCGGAAAGCAAAATTGCAATATTAGCTTGTTCCATCATGCTATAAGAATTGTATAAGCATTGCTTTTTCAAGCAAACTGACATCTTAGCACAAATTTTCACGCGTTATTTCAATGATGGTCTATCTACATATCTTTCGGACAAAACGTACAACACGTTAAATTCAACTTTATATTTAAAAAAGTATATAATATATGGGACAGTTGAAGTGCTGTGCGTATGAACAATCATTCAGAACATGGGATAACCCACTGAGACCAACCTGATAACTTTTTGCTCCAGATGGGATCGCCCAATTGCACAGTGAACGTTTCCAACTTTTCATATTCTTGGTCGTCTACAATTCCGATTGTGATATATTTCCTAAAATATAAATAGCATGAACTGACGATAATAATAGTACATATAAGTAGAAGGCCCAACAGAAACTTAAAAGGATCAATAACAGCGCAGCATTCGCCCAGTAGATAAACTGGTAGAGCAGTCAAAAGGCAGGTTGGGGGTTCGAATCCCGCGAATCATTCCCATAGTACATAACAACCCCTATCTCTGAATCGATACCGAAATACTAACTACCTGTGGCTGCATCATTCATCCTAAATAGGGCTGATTCATATAAAACATATCGCTGTATATATGTCGCTTCAGACGTAAAAATACTAGAAACGTACACGCCTAACAGTATAAGATCAACTTGTGGCATGGTGTTTTCATAGGTATTCTACCGGCTGACCGACTGTAAGTATGAATCAACCCTTAAATACTACCAAGAGTACATAATAGAAGTGTCATAGTCTTCCTATTATGTACTCTTGATACTACTACTGCATCTTACTCGACTTCATCGTTCATGAATATCAGCTCTCCCTGTTTCTTCTCAAAGTCTCTCTCGGCAATGGCGGTGCCGTCTACTGTTTTATAGGGGATGACTACGGTGCCTCTGGCGCCACTGTGTCTCATGACCTTCAGATGCACATGCCCGTCGGACTCGTTCACGGTGGCCTCCTTGGTCTCGAACGAGAAGACACCGGCATGGTCATCGTCCAAGATCATGACGGTCGCCGTGGCCGGCTGCACCAGTTCCGCGACCGGTGCACCGGTGGCGCCTAGCTTGGTCATGTCGATCAATAGTCCGTCCTTCGTCTGAACCCTGAGATTGCTGAGATGAATGTAGAAATGCTCGTCCTCTTCGAAAATGTCGTCGTCAATGATCTCAATGGTGATGGGCGCGTGCTGGGTGTCCGGGTGGAAGGTCAGTGTCCCGCTGACGGCGTAATAGTCACTTCCGGCGTTGGCTGTTCCGTCCTCAGTCCGATAGTCCACCAGAATCGTCATTCCCGGCGGTCCTCCCTCTCGACTGACGTTCACATTGAACTTGCCCACATTCTCCAGTACTGTGTAGTGAATGGGGTCAAAGTAGATTTTGGCAGTGTACTTCTCTAGCTCAGCTTCCTTGGCAGCTAAGGCTTCCATGGACTTCAAGTGTTCTCGTTCCAGTTTCTTCTTGATCACATTGCCCCCTCCTATCAGTCTCCGCGTGGCCTGTACCCGATAGAAAGCCCGGCTTTTCGGCCCCCTGTTTAGCATCTCGTATTCCGCCATCTGCTGTAGACTATCGATGTCCGTATCCGGGTTTCGGCGCCGCAGCTCCCGAAATATCTCCATAAACTCCCGCCGGTGCTCTTCGAATGCCTTAACGCCTGGATCCATGTCTTCCTGAGGTATCAGCTTGTAGCCGGCAGAGCCTGAAAAAAACAAGAACTATGAGACTGACGGTGGACGGCGCCAAATAACTTAAGTTTGAGCTTGAACAAAACTTCTGTAGTTAAAGCCCAGCTAAACCTCAGTTTCAACTAAATCCTAAGCGCCAACTGTGTTAATTGTCATTGGTGCAGCGGAGTAATCACCAGTTAATCCGATTTGGTACAGTCACTGTTAGTCAAAATCGGATTAAATACAAAACCGCTCTTAGGTCAATCAAGCAAGGCTTAGCTGAACAGGAATAACACGCGCACCTCAATGACATATAAATGTGCTCAAAATAGTACTGTAGTAAACTTTACACTACAGTAATCGTGGAAAACTGATTTAACCAATCAGCGACGAGCTTGACTGTTGATTGGCCGGTTGATTTTGGCATCACCCAATCATCTTGAAGCTCCACTTTATTCTTACTGGCTGTTGAAGAAACGGCTTTCTAACGGCCTGTAACTTTTTTTCTGCATTTGATTCGAATGACTTACACACCTTCAAGATATGTAACTTCAACATGATTGTGAATGTATATTAATGGTTAAAAGACACGATATAGAAAGATGCCAGATCCCTAGTTTCAAACAAAAAGTTGTGCAAAGCTATTAAATATATTTCCCACTAGAATTGAGCAATCTACATACCCGTAGAAGTTTCCTAAAATAATTTTCATAAAGCAGTAAGCTCGATATAAATAGCAGTCGATACTGGCATACCGTCAAGGGTTGGTATCTCCATGTCTTGTTCCCGTACAGAAACACCCTTAGTGCTGGGTCGTAGCCTTCTGGGAAGGATTTTGTAGGGGAATATTTTGCGGTCAGCAATATAAGCCATACCAACGGTGATAGGAAAAAATATGAAAGTCACCAAGCCCTCCCAAATTTCGATACGACCCCTGGAGCTGACGCACAGGATTATATACAGCCAGATGTAGGCAAAAACAGACCAGGTGGCTGTGACCATAAAAACTCGAAGATGCTGCTGTCTTCTGATCTGATCTGAGGGAACGACGTAAACGCATATCGCTATGATCATAAACAGGTTAAAGGCCGCACTGCCGACAATAGTGTTGGGTCCCAGATCGCCTGATTCGAACTCTCCACCGACCACTTCGATAATCGACAGCAAAATCTCGGGCGCAGATGACCCCAGGGCCATGAGAGTCAAATTGGATACGGTCTCGTTCCAAACTCGAACTGTGACCGTAAATATTTCGCCGGATGACTTTTTGACCGTAATCTCTCGTTCCTGAGATGTAATCACCTCAATCGATGCCATAAATCGATCGGCTACAATCGATACGCCAAGAAATAAGTAGCAGAGAGCCAAGAAATAACAGACCGCTCTGCCGATGCGATCTCCCAGACTGATTCCTTCTTTTGGCGTCCAGGCGCTTAAAATAGTCCCATCTTTGCACTCTTGCTCTTGATCGCAAGATTTCTTTCTCCCTTCGACTTTGGCCGTCGAAATCAATAAAATCAACGAGACTATTGCAATAAATCGATACTTTGACTCCATTTCCAAATAGTTAAGTCAGTCAGCTAAGTCTAACCGCTACAACCTTTTGACCCCAGTAAGTATCATAACACAGGTAGTAATGTTGATTGCATAACGTAACGAAATTGATAGGAAATAGACTAAATTTGTCACTCGATTTGCTATGCAGCATCCATAACCACGGCCGAATTAATAAAATTTCAAGACATGATTTATTAGGGAACTAGGGATTCTGAAATTAAAAAAACAGAGTTACATATGGTTGTTATAACATTGAAAGTACATGAAAAGCAAAAAATAATTCTATTCCAATTTAAATTATAACTGGCACTGCTAACGGCAAAAACAACATTACCTAAAATTACTGCTAAAAACGAATGACTGACTATCTTGATCTAGTTTTAAGGTCCTAAGCCTTATGAAGGAATCAAATTTGTATATTCTAAACTAGGCATGCTTAGAAACTTTTCTAAAATTCAATTACCTCTAGGTATATTCTACCAGTTTCATATTACGCAAAGCTGTTCATGTGTCTCCAACAGAAATTTTAGTTGACTGTTGTGCAAAACTTTTTTATGCGGCCCCTTCAGGGGCCACGTATATACTATATTTCGAATCTCAGATTCCATCGTTACTCTGGGTTGGTAGATTTATTAAAGTTAATTAACAGTAGAAAGGTAAGTAACTTGCTACTTGCTGCTCTGCCACCCATCGTGCCGATAGCAACTAGACAGAACACTCAGAATCTGCGAGCCGAGCAATGCAAAACATGCAGTTCCGGGGTAGAATCGTACCTGAGATAACCTGGCCTGCGGGGGGGGGGGGTGGGTGGGTTGCAAACACGAGCTATAGTAAGGGGTCACACTCCTATGATGTTGTCGGGAATGGGTGGTTAATTGCTGCTATCTCTATGACCGGGAGGGTCCTTACTCCTTAGTATCTCCTCAGCTGCAATCAAGAGGGGCTATTGACTGTTGTGTTATTCAGTTGGTGATAAAAATGAAGCCATTTTTTAATTATATATACTAATATCTCATCTGCTTAATCCTACGTCGGATAAACAAATGCGGCAAGCGGTTGTAAGCCAAACAAGTGACGAAGCCGTTGAAGATATTAATAAAAATATAAAGCTTTCTCTTTCTATTTATTAGTCTATCAATAAATTTTCATTATTATGAGGCATAATATATGGCATATAGAAATAACAAATCATTGTTTCTTTGAGTTACCGTTCTTTTCGTACTGAGTTCTTTTCTTTGAGAAAACACTAATGAGCCTCCCATAGTTCGGAACAATTCAAGCAGAACTCTCATCTTAGCTTTAGCGGTTCTCCAAACTGTCTACAGTCTAATAAGGTAGAATAACTCAGTGAACCAACCAACAATAGGTAATGTTGCGGCAAAAGCCCGGTTCATACTCGTCCTTATGCTTGTCACTATCCTTTTGTCCCTAAGCAGTTCCAAAAAACTATTCTGTCAGTGCTTCACAATTATAGCTGACTGAAAATTGTGTTGTCTTTGTCTCTAGATAATATTCGTATTCGTAAGGACAAGTATAAACTGTGATTAAGGCTTCAACTTTTTGAACCATACTTGTCCTTAAGAACACAGGAACAAACACAAACTTTGGTCAGCTGCTTTGAAGAAATGCTAAAATCGTTGCGGTTATTTTTTGCATACTTTTTGTGCAGTTTTTTTGTAATTGTTTGAGGACAAACTGATAGGGACAAAGGGCCTGTTCCTTTACCGGATTAAACGGACTGGACTTATTTTAGTCCGAGGTTTAGGAATGGCAAATAGGGTTAAACGGACTAAAGAAGTTAAAATAAGTCCGCGGCTTAATTTTAGTTTGACCCCATTCCAAAACTACCACTGGATTAAACGGATTTAACATGCGCACTTAACATTAGCGTGCATAGTTAAGTCGATTAAAAAGCAGCGCGCTAAAAGTTAAGTCCGTTTCATCCTTAGGTTTTGGAACGGCATTTTTAAGCTTAACTTTTAAACAGTTTAGTCCGATTAAAATTAACCCTTTAATCCGGTAAAAGAGTGGGCCCATAGCTAAGGACAAGTATGAACCGAGCTTGAATGGCTGCTGTCCGAACAAATAACAAATTACCTAGTAGGTTTTTTCCGCTATCGAAAATCTAAAATTTAGACTCCCACAATTTTACGACATAGTAATAAAGTGCAGCATTAAAGGCACTATTGACCAATCGGTAGAAGTTTTTTAGTAGGTATACTACATACGTTGTTAAAAACGTGCTGATTACGGGTAAATTCAAATACAAAAGAAACAGAAAGCGACATGGTAACAGAACTGTATATGAACTAATGAGTTCAGCACTTTTACAGAATATAGCAGGTATAAGTCAGAATTTACAAGACAGGTCACATATTTCGCCCAATACAATGGAAGTCATAAGATATGGATTTAGCGTATTAGATTTAAATTAGACTGCTTGATCGCTGGGTTTATCACTCACAGAATCATTGTAAAATAGGAACTATGGATTAGATTTAATTTTATTCGACTAATAACATAATTGTGCGGTAAATATGACCATTACACTTGACATATTCCATTTATTATTCCATAGTATAAGAATGGCTGGGATTTACAAAAGGTGTTTAACTTTAGGCTCGGTGATCTTATGTAACTGCCATTTTGGTAGCTCCTAAGCTCTATCGAAAACGAGGTTTTTTGACACAAACCTCGTCTTCTTAGTTTTTTGGTAAAACAATAATTAAAATACTGTCTAATACTTCAAAGTGTGCGTGTGCCACAGACACCTTGTAGGAGTATCATATCGTCCATGCAAAATAACAGTAAAAAACTAAACCCCAGGCAGCAGGGTCTATAAAAACAGTTTCTTCTCAGCCAGGTAATTCAAAAAAGGCTTTCTTGTCGCTAGCTTAGGCTTCAGGCCTCAATAGGATGGTGCTAGTGCTAGTTTAATTATTATTTATGACGCTGGAATAGAAATTGGACATCGCAAGGAGGCATTTTCTCTTCGAAATTGAGAAACAAATTTTTTCATGAAAAATTAAAATTCCTAAAAAATGACGCAACCGCGCAGACGCTTTTAGCATAATTAAAAATAATTTCTATAATGAAAAGGAACTACTGATATTCGCATTAGGAATGATTAGACTTTAATTTAAGAGTCTGACTTGCTGGATATTTAATTTCATCCGTTACAAAATTTTCCAGGAAATTTTCCAAAAAAAAGAGACCTAAGGAATATGTATTTCTCATCCTGAAACTTTTGAAGTAATTAACAGAGTTTAATTTTATCAAACGTCTCATTTTATCAATTTTTTTCATCTGTTGCCATAATTTAATGGCTTAATGGTTTAATTAGAAGGTCTGTCACTGTCTTTTCTAAACTAATAAAATAAAAAAGTTAAAAAACATAAGCAAACAATAAAATATTGCAGTTGCTTTGCAACAAAAAATATTAAACCCCTTGTCGTCCTGTAGGCTGTGAGTGTGACCCTACGTGGGTGTGGGGGGTTTAGGGGGTTTTCACACACACCCCCGACAGGTGCTTCACTCCCCCCCTCAGAATGTTTGGAAGGTACCTCACAACAGCAAACTTGGTGGTTCACAAAGCGAAAATGGTGGCTCACGAAGAGATGGGCGATGTCGTTATATTATTCTGATTTATCAACTTGAAAAAAGGCTTACAGTGTCAGTGTTGCTGAAACTTAGAACTGGTGGAATCTCTGCAAACAAGGTCATAAATTGTATCCTAAACCATTTTATAAAGCCTGTTTCACACGATGGGGAAAACGGGTGGGGTGCCCCGTGGGGCGTCATGTGGCACCATGTGGCATCGTGTGACACCCCATGGGGCGCCTCACGTGGGAAAAATCAGAATCGCTCGCCGTAAGTTTTTCCATGTGGCACCACATGCGACAGCCAATTAGTAAGCACTGTTGATGATCACGTGACTTTATACAATTGTTTGAAATCCGATTTAAGGGCTTAAACTCAATCATTTGAGTTAATTATTTCACATTTGGGAACTCTATTACGGCTTTTAAGAGTACGTAGCTCATAAATTCTATTCAGGAAAGCTAAAAAATTTAAATAAGTTTATTAATTCTTACACATAATTTATGCACAAGGCACATATAACATATGTCGAAATCCTGTGTAAAACCTTCGTAAATACTCAGCATTTTAACCATTTACGCGCCTAAAAATTTAAATTCCCCGCTCATTCATGTCCCATCGTATGAATACGTTTTTCCAGGGGAATCCCCGGGGGACACCACACGATGCCACATGGTGCCCCACGGGGCACCCCATGGGGTGTCATACGACACCACATGGTGCCCAACATGGTGCCCCACGGGGCACCCCACGGGGTGTCACACGACGCCACATGGTGCCCCATGGGGCATCATGTGGCACCGTGTGACACCCCATGTGGTGCCACATGGGGCGCCCCACATGGGGATTCACGTTTTTTCCCATCGTGTGAAACAGGCTTAAGACATAGCCAATTTGACACAGCCAAATCTGCATTATAAAGAGTCTGATAGACGATCATCATTAAAAATATTCTCTGACGTCGACAAAAACAGAGCTCAAAAACAACGCCCGTTCCAGGACTACTGATAGGACGACCCTCAATTCATTACAGCATTGAAGTTGAAGAAAGAGCAAATAATGGGAAGAGTAGTGTTTATGACACTTTGTCCACTGGCCACATAAGCAGCGCGGTAAGTGCTTTGGACATTAAGGCCTATTCACACAAGGGCGCATGAGGAAGCGATAGATAGATAGATTAGATAGATAGATAAGATAGATAGAAAAGGGCGGGTGCAGTCTATGAATAAAATATTCACTGGATACATAGACACTGCCTGCTGTATTAGTTCACAAAATGCGCGTGTGAACATTCTAACTGCAGAATGGGCTCCTTTGTGCGCACGCTCAAGTTCCATGGCGAGCGCCATGGCGCCAACAAGGAGCTCTATACATTAGATAGACGCGATCGCGACATATTAACGTAAATTCACGTGGTTACGTTTACGATGCACGTCATTTGGTGCCGACGGCGGTCGTGTCAGTTACCTCTGCAGTCTGCACAAAGTAACTACGACGTTTTTTTACGGCGCGAAAGTGTTATACTCTTCCCATTATGTACTCCTGATAATACCCAACACAAAAAAACAAGAATGTTTGTGTTTGTATGAAGCAAACAACCACGGCAGAAAACCATCTGTTGAGCCAATCAAAAAGCAGCCGCGGGTTGAAATGAACCAATGAGATGCCAATAATCGGGACTCACTGGGTGGGATTCACAAAGCGCGTTTAACTTAGACCCAGTCTAAGTCTTAGACTGCGTTTAAACGCAGTCTAGCTAAACGAACGTTTAGACCCAGTCTAAGTCTGCATATGATTAGCGTGTAAATTTTGTTCTATTTCCGTGTTCTAAATTTCATTACGTTCTATTCCTGATTCTCGAGCTCAGTCTAAGTTAAACGTTCGTTTAACTTAAACGCTCGCTAGTGTTAGATTTAGACTAGCCTTCTGGCTAGTCTAAGGTTAGTCTAAGTCATTTTTTAGCGTTTTACATAAATATTTTTGCAAATTTTTAGTTACTGGTCTTACTGTAACTATAACTGCACTTAAATTAAAGTAAGTTACCTAAAATTTAGGGATGGAAGTCTCGGTCATGGTCTCGGTCTCGGTCTCGGTCAAAACCCGAGACTAGCCCAGTCTCGGTCTCGGTCTCGGTCTCGGTAGTCGAAAAGTCTCGGTTTATACCCGGTCTCGGTTTTTCAAATCTGTGAAAAATTTTCCTGTGGTCCCCCCTTTGGTTTACATTTTGGGCCAGAAATTTTTCTCGGAAGTGTTAAATTCACCACAATTTCACACCAAGCAGTGAGATTCTGTCAATTTTTCCGAAAAAAACTTTATTGTGATTGTTGAGTTTATCAGTAAACACAGTACAACACAAAAATGTATGATTGTGATTAGTTTTATTATTTCATACTATCTTTCAAGTCTGTCTGTATGATTATTATTATATTTCATTCTTTAATATTAGTGTTTGGCTGGTCAACTTTTTATGCCAATTGGTGGCTTTACATTACTTAACTGTGAATTCCAACTAGTACATATATTAGCAAAAATCAAAAGCAAAGATCTGTGAAAGTTGAAAAATCTGTGAAACTCTGAACCATGGAGTGACACATGTAGTTCGGTGGATGAGAAGGGAAGACTCTACTTCCAAAAAAAAATTAGTCCCAGCCACAGGGGATTGAGGGGGCCCCACTCAAGGAGGGGTCACGGCGGAGGCAAACAATGAAAGAGCGTCAGGCGCACAGGTCTAATTTTTGAGCCAAACCTTTCTATCTTGGGTGTATTTTAGCAGAACATTGGTAATTCCAATACAATCGGAGCTATTTTTAACTAAATTCGAGTCAAAATTTGCTATTTTCTGGCAAGAACAAGCACGTAATATTGCGTCTGTTTTAGAACAGAGGTCAAAATTTCACAATATTCCAGAAGACTTGGTCCCACAGTCCCACACAAACGGGGGAAAGAACCAGCAATGTCACCAAAATTGTCGTGACGTAGCTTTTTGTAATTTTACCTAAAAACTTGTAAAAAGTCATCAAATCAATAGGTAAAAAATGGCAAAAAATGACACAAAGTCTCGGTTTTGGCGGTCTCGGAATTTGGTCTCGGTCTCGGTAGTCTCGGTTTCGTGGTCTCGGTCTCGGTCTCGGAAAAAAAACCGAGACTTCCATCCCTACTAAAATTATTCAAAAAGTTTGATGAAAATAATTTATTTTGAACTTAGTTCAACTTAAATTAACGCCTGAGCTTTATTTTAACTGTAAGTTTAACTTAAAATGATGCCTTAGTTTAACTTTAATACCTTTTTTAACTTTAAATTTAATGAAAATGGTTGAACTTTGTACCTATGTTCTAGACCCGTAATCCGCACTGACTACAAACGTTTGGTTTATCATTTATCTAATAATTAGCTTATTTAATAATAGGCAAATATGCTATTTAACTACGTAATTAACTTAAATTTTAAATTAACTTTTATTAAAATGTAATTTTATTACCTACATAAACAGCATTGTCGGTACGTATTAAAGCAAAATGTTCTGCAATAGAATTTAAAAAAGAATGAAATCAAAGAATTCTGTTAAACGAGCCCGTTTAACTAAACAGGCTTTGTGAATCACGTTTAGACTCGGTCTAAACGTTCGTTTAAGTTAAACAAGGTTTCAATTGAAAAAGAACAAAAAAATCAGCTGACACATACTATTCATATCAATCTTTGTGAATCATGTTTAACTTAGACCGACGTTTTAGACTGCGTTTAAACGCAGTCTAACTTAGACTGCGTTTAAACGGGCTTTGTGAATCCCACCCAGTGTGTTTGGGTAGTTGCCTTGCCGCACAGACAAACCAACCCCCAGAGGGTCTTTTGTTTTTCTTCCACACATGGAAGAGGTTTGTTTTTTGCCGCTTCAATAAAGTTTTGGAAGCCAAACTAAATTCCTTGCAATAGACAAACAAAGTTTGCAAAAAGCCATGTGAAATTGTTGTTTCATAGCAAAGCAAGAGTGTTTCAGACATTTGGGTGAACACACACTGTGAGGCAAGCAAAAGGGTTAGTGTGCATTATTTTACGCGCAAAATGTCTAGTGCAAAGCGAAATGCCAAAGAAAGGGGCTCAAACCAACGAATTTTGACTTGGAAAAGGGTTTTTTTGAAGACTTGACTATTGGCTTTGTCAACAGAAAACCACTCTGTGGCGTTGAAGCGAGAAACAGAAGCCAGCAGCCAAGCATTGCTGCACACACACACACGCACACACACGCTGCAGCCTGCACACACGCCCACACACGCTGCAAACTTTACGCTGGTATTAGCTGCAAAGATTACCTCAAAGTATTTCCAACGACCAAAAACTCGGTTATCGCTTTCCTGCTACAAGTGTTATCACAAGTATGGCCGTTCGACAGCGCTAGGCTCAACGAATTGCTCCCG
>JASANF010015623.1:0-15299 GCA_030248245.1 Trissonchulus sp. WLG1_4 | reverse complement strand
TATTTTAAGGCAAGAAACGACACGTATTAGCATTTTTCGGTCAAAAACACTGCTAATTTTCGACTACAGCAGCATCAAACATAAAATTGGAGCTCTAAACGACAAAACTTACAAAAATAATGGGCCGATGACTGTCCAGAAGCTAGCAATTCTGCAATTTTTCGAAATTTTTTGACATTAAAAACGGTACTTTTAGTAAAATTGTCAATTTTGTGACAATAAAACAGCTAAAACGATACACTATATTTACAGTATAGTAAGCAACTACATAGTGCACATTGCAACTATACGCACATAACATGCAAGACAAAAGCAAGGAACACTAAGCCAAAGAGTTGCAGGGGTCTAGGGACGGAAGCCCCCAGAAAAATAATTGGGGAAATTTTTGATTTTAGGCCGAATTTGGTCGATTGGAGACGTATCGGGAATTTTTTTGGCCGGACCAGAGGGGGGACCCTCGTGTAAAATTTCAGTCGGAAAAAAATTTGGGCGGGGGGGGGGGGGGGAATTCCCCACATACCCACTGGCTACGCCCCTGGTAGGATATTAAATCAAGAGTTAATTGCATTCGACTTGTTTGTTTCCGTACCTCTTATCCATAAAATATGTAATAGGAAAATATGAAATAATTTTAGAATCTTTCTATAACTCCACTGTCATGAAGAGAAAGTCAAGTTTATTTCTAAGCAGTTGAATATATACTTGAATGTCTGAATCAGACTGAAATTATTGATCTGAAACGAGTCGGATTTCTGAATGGAAATCCATGAGCTCGATTTCAGAGTTTTATATATAAAGGTTATTAAGAGTTTCCAGTAAAAGTTTTTTACCGAAATTTTTGTTTTTATTTCAGGTGCTCGCCGTACGGTCGGACTCTGATGAGCTGAAGAAAGTGATGAAGAAGATGAAGAAGAAGAATCAGAAAATGACGCTGCTCTTGCGTCAACTAGTAGATCGAAAGTGGAGGACGATAATGATTCGGACGATTACAGTGACGATGATGAGAATGAAAGTTAGAGATCATAGATGCACATAGGGAAGGGTAACCACTAACCACCCCTCGGGGGGTCGGCACCCGCCCGCCTCCCTTCTTATGGCCGAAAAAGTGCACCGTAATTGAGTAAAAAATTGCGAAAATTTCCGCCTGCGGCCAAAAAAAGTGCCCCAAAAAGAAGTTGAAATTTAAAAAATTCAGCAAACTTTGCTGCTGACAAATGCAGGGCCATTCCTCTCCGCCCTCTCCACTTGCTCCCGTGCATCTCTGTAGTAGATGTTAAATAATAGTAGTAGTAGTTGACCCAAAACACGCGCCCCCCAGGCCATAGACCCCTAGTACATGTATATATGGCGAAATTCAAGTATCAGTTTTCTTTAAAAGAATTACTGCTGCAACAATTGCGTCGTTTTTTACCTTAGCAAACGTTGTCCTCGTTCCCGTCCTTGTGGCCTTGAGGACAAGAATAAGCCGGGCCTTTGCTAATTATTTTTTCTATTACAGATCTTCCTAGTGCCAGCGCCTGGGGCAAGAAGAAATCCACCTACTATAGCACTGATTTTGTGGACACTGAAGCGCCGGGTGAGTCAAAATGGGTATTTTGTTGACGCGTACTTAAGGTGCGTTTTCGAGGTTTTTGTGATTACTGTGTAAACTTTGCGCCCACACAAATAAGTTGAAAATGAAGCCTGAGCACAAATTTTTGTCACGATATATAGCCAGTCGGGAAAAAAACCCATTTTGGAAACTTTTGGTCATATCCCAAGTATTACACAAAGTTAAAAGTTTCTTTTTATTTCCTTATAAGCCTTACCATAAGCCATAAAATGCAGCATAAAACGTTTTTATATCATTTACATCATGGCAAAAATTTTGACCTAAAGTCATGGGAATAAACCCAATTCGGGAAAAAACCCACGTCGGGAAAAATAACAATTTCATCGATCAATAAAAAACGTCATGAGCATGCCACCGCCGATGTTGATCATGCATGTGATAGAGTGCCACCTCCTCTTTTGAACGCACACATCAAAACGTTTCTGCATCTCCGAGTTGGCCTACAGCAAGCCATCAAAGTTGATTCACATGGGGTCACTTAGTGAAAATGTTTCAAAAATCAGATTTTACTGAAATTGCACTCAGAGTTGCGTAATCGCTATAGCTGCGCGAAAGTGCTACCGATTTTCACGTGGTTTATTTCAGAAAAAAAGCATTTTAAAAGAATTAGCAAGGAAAATGTACTGAGTCAAGGGGTAACTGTATAGTAGGCACCAAAAATCCATCACTGGGTCATAATAAGGCGTTAAAACCATTTAGTTTTGGGTGGGTTTGGGGTTTATTTGGGGTTTGTGTTGATGGGGTTGTGTTTGGGGGCAAAAGAACTGGGGGTGGGTTTTTCCGAAAGGGGTGGTCCATAGAAGAAAGAAAAAAAACAAAAAAAAAAAAAAAAATTATATAGTTATCGGTAGGGCAGGCCTACTCAACTTCAACTATTACCTTTCGCCTTGCAGCCAAAAAAACATAATAAAAACAGTGTTTGCAAACTTTCAGACCTACTGGAACTTTATCGTCAATGTCGAGCTCGAAATCTTGATCAGTCATTCTAGACAATAATTGCCGCTGCAGACTGACAGCTTCTCGCTCCTCCTCCAACGCTGCTTCCGCCGCATCTTCAGCTGTGCCTGCAACAGAACATATACATGTACAGACAGTCAAGAGTACATATTACATACATACATACATTACATACATACATACGTCATACATACATACATATAAGGGACCAATGTCTACAGTCAAGAGTACAAAATGGGGGACTAATGGCTACAGCCAACAGTACATGATGGGGGACTTATGGCTTCAGTCAAGAGTACATAACAGGGGACTAATGGCTACAATGAAGAGTACAAAATGGGGGACTAATGAGACTGTAAGTCGACTTGAAAAAAATGGAGAATTCGAGGCCCAGAAGTCTGAGCAAACGTGGGTAAAAATTCACCCGCTTAATGTAAGGCTTAGAGCCCTAGAAACATAGTAAATATTAATGATGGTCAACTCCAAATAAGCAGCAATATGCCACTACTGGCTTTCGCTAAAAGAACTGGCACAAAACAAACCGAATAAACATCAATCACCTTAATTTAAATTTAATACGATATATTTTTTTCAAGAATATAGATAACTTTAGGAATTATTGAGAAGAATTTGAATTTAACATTAATTAAGGGGGTAATTGCGTTTTCAGGTGTTTTTCGGAAAGCTATAGCTCAGCGGTTACAAATTCAAATCACAAGCGGTCTTTTGCATTAAGTAGAACAATATCTTACCTAAAAGTATACCTTGCACTGCAACTTGACCGTTGATATTATTTACAGTACAAACTGCTAAAAAAGGCCCTTTCCAAAATAGTAGAATTTTTTACAAAAAGTTTGCGCCACAGCTGTGAATCATACGATTACCTGTTGCGGCTGAAAGTTGGTACGGTTTTTGACATGTTCAATGTTCAAAATCCACAGGCATCTCCCCCACTTTTTTAATAACTTGTCAAATTACTGAGAAAATAGCTTAAGGGGGTAGTGTCGCGAAAGCAGTTTTGCTCATAGGTTGCAAGAAGAGATCTTTTTGCTTTGAACTTGTACGTTCACTGAGAAACTAGTCCAATGCTATTACTCTGTTAAATAAGTACTGCCAGACAGTAGACTACCAATATCTACCATTATCTTGAACCAATCACCGATTGTAAGCCAGACATTACACAATAAGGACATGAAAATTCAAAAAATTCAGCCAGATATCAGATTGGCCAGCTTGTGCAGCACACATAACGTGTCGACGCACAGTTTTTTGCCACAAATAAGAAAAAAGAAAAATGAAGGTTCGTTTTTCTTTTGATTTTAAAATAAGCGTCTAAATTTTTCACAATTTATCATTATTGCTGTGAGTACTTCACTGTTTACGCACAGTTTCACAGTTCAAACAAGTATTACTCCGCAACCACTCAAGCAATTAGCACTAAATTTTGTGTGCGTAAACTACAACATATGTCCTTTTAGTCTATGTGAACAAACTAAACAAATAAGTTGGTAATTGTGACAAAAAAATCGAATGTGAATAGGTTTTCAAAACGTCATTTTTCCGACTTTGCGACCTCACTGCAAACAGTATACTGCATCAATTTTGATGAAACTTGGCGAAAATACTTGCCTCAACATATATTTTCAAAATATATATAGAACGATGTCTTATCTTCTTCTAAAAATGTTTTACAGTTACGCAAAATCGACTGCTTTCGCGACACTACCCCCTTAAAGGCAAACACACCGAGAAGTTAACATATTATTTTTTGTAATTAAAACCCTCTAAAAAGGTGAAATTTCGTAAAAGTGGGAGACATGCCTGGGGATTTTGACCTTTACAGTATAGCCAATCGGGAAAAAAACGCACCCCGTGTGTCGGGAAAAAAACCCACCCCAGTTTCTGTGTTTAGGGTGGTCCGATGGTGCCCATATAATGAGAAAGTACTAACAACCCCGGAATTTTGGCGAACAACGAAACCTGTTCGGGTAATGTTTCAAAATTTGAAAACCCTCATTTTTCGCAAAATTTTGCCGTAAACTGCCCAAAATGATGTAATTACATGTTTTAAACAAGAAGCAATGCGTTTTAACGCCTTATTATGACACAGTGATGGATTTTTGGTGCCTACTATCAACAGTACCCCTTGACTCAGTACATTTTACATGCTAAACCTATTAAAATGCTTTTTTTCTGAAATAAACCACGTGAAAATCAGTAGGAAACGACTGTGTAGCACAGCTATAGCGATTACGCAACTCTGAGTGCAATTTCAGTAAAATCTGATTTTTGAAACATTTTCACTAAGTGACCCCATGTGAATCAACTTTGATGGCTTGCTGTAGGCCAACTAGGAGATGCAGAAACGTTTTGATGTGTGCGTTCAAAAGAGGAGGTGGCACTCTATCACATGCATGATCAACATCGGCGGTGGCATGCTCATGACGTTTTTTATTGATCGATGAAATTGTTATTTTCCCGACGTGGGTTTTTTCCCGAATTGGGTTTATTCCCATGACTTTAGGTCAAAATTTTTGCCATGATGTAAATGATATAAAAACGTTTTATGCTGCATTTTATGGCTTATGGTAAGGCTTGATAAGAAAATAAAAAGAAACTTTTAACTTTGTGTAATACTTGGGATATGACCAAAAGTTTCCAAAATGGGTTTTTTTCCCGACTGGCTATATATCGTGACAAAAATTTGTGCTCAGGCTTCATTTTCAACTTGAGTTGTGTGGGCGCAAAGTTTACACAGTAATCACAAAAACCTCGAAAACGCACCTTAAGTACGCGTCAACAAAATACCCATTTTGACTCACCCGGCGCTTCAGTGTCCACAAAATCAGTGCTATAGTAGGTGGATTTCTTCTTGCCCCAGGCGCTGGCACTAGGAAGATCTGTAATAAGAAAAAATAATTAGCAAAGGCCCGGCTTATTCTTGTCCTCAAGGCCACAAGGACAGGAACGAGGACAACGTTGGCTAGTAAAAAACGACGCAATTGTTGCAGCAGTAATTCTTGCAAAGAAACTGATACTTGAATTTCGCCATATATACATGTACTAGGGGTCTAGGCCTGGGGGGCGCGTGTTTCGGGTCAACTACTACTACTATTATTATTTAACATCTACTACAGAGATGCACGGGAGCAAGTGGAGAGGGCGGAGAGGAATGGCCCTGCATTTGTCAGCAGCAAAGTTTGCTGAATTTTTTAAATTTCAACTTCTTTTTGGGGCACTTTTTTGGCCGCAGGCGGAAATTTTCGCAATTTTTTACTCAATTACGGTGCACTTTTTCGGCCATAAGAAGGGAGGCGGGCGGGTGCCGACCCCCCGAGGGGTGGTTAGTGGTTACCCTTCCCTATGTGCATCTATGATCTACTAACTTTCATTATCATCATCGTCACTGTAATCGTCCGAATCATTATCGTCCTCCACTTTCGATCTACTAGTTGACGCAAGAGCAGCGTCATTTTCTGATTCTTCTTCTTCATCTTCTTCATCACTTTCTAGCTCATCAGAGTCCGACCGTACGGCGAGCACCTGAAATAAAAACAAAATTTCGGTAAAAAACTTTTACTGGAAACTCTTAATAACCTTTATATATAAAACTCTGAAATCGAGCTCATGGATTTCCATTCAGAAATCCGACTCGTTTCAGATCAATAATTTCAGTCTGATTCAGACATTCAAGTATATATTCAACTGCTTAGAAATAAACTTGACTTTCTCTTCATGACAGTGGAGTTATAGAAAGATTCTAAAATTATTTCATATTTTCCTATTACATATTTATGGATAAGAGGTACGGAAACAAACAAGTCGAATGCAATTAACTCTTGATTTAATATCCTACCAGGGGCGTAGCCAGTGGGTATGTGGGGAATTCCACCCCCCCCCACCAAAATTTTTTCCGACTGAAATTTTACACGAGGGTCCCCCCTCTGGTCCGGCCAGAAAAAATTTCCGATACGTCTCCAATCGACCAAATTCGGCCTAAAAATCAAAAATTTCCCCAATTATTTTTCTGGGGGCTTCCGTCCCTAGACCCCTGCAACTCTTTGGCTTAGTGTTCCTTGCTTTTGTCTTGCATGTTATGTGCGTATAGTTGCAATGTGCACTATGTAGTTGCTTACTATACTGTAAATATAGTGTATCGTTTTAGCTGTTTTATTGTCACAAAATTGACAATTTTACTAAAAGTACCGTTTTTAATGTCAAAAAATTTCGAAAAATTGCAGATTTGCTAGCTTCTGGACAGTCATCGGCCCATTATTTTTGTAAGTTTTGTCGTTTAGAGCTCCAATTTTATGTTTGATGCTGCTGTAGTCGAAAATTAGCAGTGTTTTTGACCGAAAAATGCTAATACGTGTCGTTTCTTGCCTTAAAATAGCAATTAAGTGCATTATAACGCATTTGAAAAAAATCTATTTTTTTCTGGCTACGCCACTGCATAAAGTGCAACTGAAGAATAGGGGGAAAAATTCCATTTGAACTCTTCATTGCCGAAAAACATCATTTTATACGTTTTTCAGTGCGCTGAGTTAATTTTTAGCACTTTTGAAGCGAAAAAACTTTGATTTATGGCTTTTCGAAAAAATTCAAATTTAGTCGAAAATCATCATTTTTCCACATATTGGGATGAATTGTCGAAAATTATCATTAATACAGTCATATAATTCAGTCTTGAATTTGATCATCATAAAGTAACACATAATAGTATATTTAATTCAGCTTTGTTTGCAACATATTCTCAATTCTGCTCAATTTTGCCAAAAGAGTTCAATTTTCCTAACTATAAAATAGGCGAAATACACGTCGTCAAACTGATCTCATATATCTCAAGTTTTTGTTTCTTTTTGGGTAGACAATAAAATAGTTACATTTTCCCAGAAAAAATAGCCATCTTTAGTCATACTCATAAGTACCAATTTTTAATAAATTCAAATACCATAAATACTAATTCAAAATGTCACTGATGCTCAGCATCAAGCTGGCACTGACAGTCAACTTAGGCGCAAAAGTTCAGCTTTATTTATGATTCCACAGTAGCAAGTGCGCTTTTATTTGATGCACGCAACAAAGACTAATTCCTTGCTCACCCAAATACTAAGCCTAAGCACTAAGCCTCAGCCTAAGCACCAAGCCTAAGCCTGAGCTCTGCGTCTGAGCGCTAAGCCTAAGCACTAAGCCTAAGCCTAAGCCTGAGGCCTAATTTGAAGAAAAAACCTGCCAAGAGGCATCAGAAATGACTTTACCGCACGAAAAAACCGCAAATAGCTTCATATTTTGAAAAAATTCCCAGCTATTGCCCGAAATTTGTACAGAATCTTACTTGTGCTGTATGTAACGCTTCTATTAGCCTGATCCTGGTAGCTTCAGAAAAAGTTCTGTAACTTTTCAAAGCCTGAACCGATTTACAAAATTGTTACAGCGTTTAATAGCTTAGATATTATTCTTTCAATCGTAGCAGCAGGTTTTCATTTGATTCAGTATTTTTGCCTAAATCCAATTTTGCGCAAAAAATTTCATGTAAAGTTTAATTTTTGGACAAAGTTTGATTTCCAGCTAAAGCTTACATCCTATCAACTTCTAACCTAGCCTATTCGAAAGAGCGTTCAATTTTAACCCCCCCCCCTAGGTTTGGGGGATATAGGGGGACTCCGGATCATTAGTCGAAAAAATGCCGTTTTTCCGACTTATTCCACCCCTAAGGGTTTTAACACCAATAATTTCACTCTAGATTTTTATTAAAAGGGGCGACAGCTATTTTGGGGGCTAGAGATTAGATTGGGGGCATGGCTGATGATAAAGGGTTTTATATTTTTATTAAAAGATGGGATGGGAGGCACGTGGCAGCCGAAAATAATTTTTCCCCCTATTCTTCAGTTTGACCACTGCATAATACATAGATATATACATAAACATACATAGATACATAATATATATATATACATACACACACACATATATATATATATATATATATATATATATATATATATATATATATATATATATATATATATATATACATATAACTATATATATAACAATATATAACTTCGACAAATTGACAGAAAGTTCTACACAATATATATAAAATATACCGCTATTTATATTATACCTCTTCTGTCGAATCTCGGTCTCGTTTCTGTCCAGCGCTGTCTGATAACAGAATCTATAACACGAAAATGCCCTTCCGCGTTTGCCAATTTGTACAATATACTTTAAGACGTTATTACTAAAATGCTGCATGAGCATTCGTTGCTTGATTTTTTTGCTTCTTTTGCTTTGTTACCACTAACTCGGAACTTAAAGTTGCTGATAATTGCACCGTTTGTCCTGCACAAAGGAGTTTCCCAAAAATTTCTGTAACCTTAACGTCTCAAACTCAGAAACAAGGGCGGCTTCATCCCCAGGGAAAAGCCTAAATGCCCTGGACGAAAATTATTTCTGTTCCGACATGTTAACTCCGGATCGGCAGACTTTAGCCTGGTCAAACAGGCTAAATAAATTAGGGGGTAAATTAATAAATTTCAGACTGAATTACATTCATACTTTTTCTTTGTTGGCATGAAATGCGTCAATGTCGTCCAATTCTGACTCTGAACCGGACTCGATACGGGAAGTGACGGCGGCCTCTCTTATTGGTCGCCGACGCAATTTCATCATTCAATGTATATAAATAATACAGATGCTGCAAATACATAACAAAAACCGGGTGTTTTTTGCTCAAATTTGTACTCATTTGAGCATTGGAACATAAAGATGAGCATCACATGAGCATTGATGCTATGCCGAAAGATGTCACCAGGAGAAGAAAATTGAGAGCAAACCCAAACTTCTTATTCATCACTTTATCTTTTACTTTTATAGTAAGTTTGGATCAAGTGCAGTTGGGGGAGGGGGGAATAGTGGACCTTTTTTTTGGAATAGAGCCCCTTGAGGGAACACAGGAAAAAATCTGATTACAAAAAAGTTACAAAAATATTACAAAACGGGTTTTGTAACTTTTTTCTATTTTTTTTGTAATTTTTAAAAATTTTATTTTTTGCTTCAAACTTGGCAAAAACACACTTCAAGACATAAAAAAGGCATCTTGACTGCGAATTAGCTGTATAATTGTATATATCTATAATTTAGTTTGACTTTTGCAATAATGTGCACCCTCGTCATAAACAGTATACTTCAGTGACGCTATAACGTTCTCGAGGCACTCTCTTCACATTTACAATTCAACCTTCCTTAATCCTTCGCCCTTTTGTCGCTCAACACTATCACAGTTCCACCACATTTCCTGTTTCACTTTACAGGTGCGATGTCTTGGTGGTTCAGCGTTTTTGTCGTTCTGTCATTATTATTTGTCCTTGTCCGAGCGCAAGATTTGGCACCCCACGTAATAAATACTCAATCTGGTCCATAAAACTTGGCTAGTTTACACTAGTCAACTATCTAAAAATCACAGGGTTCTTCCTGGAAGTTCAGTTCTTTGTGTTACGTATCCCAGTACTGGACAAACTGCCACATATGGACAGCTCCTTAGGGCAACGACATCGACAAGGTTAGTCATTCCTGCACACACTCTAACGAAACTTAAAAGCAAGGAACATTGATCCACAAAGTTGCAGGGGTCTGGGGTCTTTCTATGTGGTCCCCCTCCCGGACACTTTTATCCAGATAAATGTGTCCGGGGGGACACTATTATCCGGCTAAAAGTGTCCGGGAGGGGGGACACATTTATCCAAGAGGGGACACTTTTATCCATATAAAAGTATCCGGGGGACAATTACATCTAGATAAAAGTGTCCGTGGCGACACTTTTAGGTATCTAGATGAAAGTGTCCGGGGGGACAAATTTTTTTTTGGGGGGGGGACACTTTTATCCGTGACAGGGGGAGGGGAACCCTTGTGTAATATTTCAGTCGAAAAATTTTTTGTGGGGGGGGGGAGGTGAACCACCCCTGGCTACGCCCCTGGAGAACCCTACATTTACGGCACAAAAGAATCCTAGGGTTTATTCCTTTACCGGTTTAAAGAGTTAATTTTAATCGGACTAAACAGTTTAAGAATTATGCTGAAAAATGCCAATCCAAAACCTCCAAATTAAATGGACTTAAATTTTATCACGCTGTTTTTTTAGTCGGACTAAACGGATTTAACTATAGCGTAAATTTTATCACGCTGTTTTTTTAGTCGGACTAAACGGATTTAACTATGCACGCTAATGTTAAGCGGGTTAATTCAGTCCAGTTTCTAGTTTTGGAATGGGGTCAGACTAAAATTAAACTGCTGACTTATTTTAACTCGTTTAGTCCAATTAACCCGATTTGCCATTTCTAAACCTCGGAACCTAGTGAACAGTATATAAAACACCATCAGGGGATGCAGTGGGCGTGGGGGTGTCAGTAGGGAAATTCAGGGGGGATGAGACTTGAACAGTTACTTTTAAAGTTAGAAAAGGATGAAGTTAAAACTAATATCCTGATATTTTTATGGGCCGGTTTAGTCCATGCTGTCAAATGTGACCACCTTCACGCAATCGGTGTTCTTGAGGTTTTACTATAATTCAGAAAATTTCAAAACTTTTTGCCATCGCTCAGGCATATGTAACCTCACCCTACAGTATTAACATAGCAACCGTGCACCTGCCATACTTGAAGGGCGAAGGCTAGTACTAAACTACAACATTGACTGTATCTGACTGTAGAAGGCTGGGCTGACGGCTGACGTCGCAGTCGAAAATCTTAATGCGGCCACAAAAAAAACTACTTCTGCGATGAAAAAGTCACATGTGTACATTGCTGAGTAAAGCTCAGTTTTTGTTTTGTGGCAGTGGGTCCAAAATTTGGCCGCTAAACACAAAGATGTATATACACTTCCTGAAAAAAATTTAAACTTCAGTTGACTAAAATAAACATGTCAGTTGTCAAGTACTGTAGTCCCGAATTGGCAGTTCATCACGTGGTTTGTCAACTGGCTCCTCTGCGGACGGCGGGTTAAGGGGGGGGGCTACCCGGGTCAAAAATCAAAGTTCTCCAGTTTTGCTTATTTTCACATATTTTACTCCCCTAAGGCACCCCAACCTCAGATAAGAATAATTAAGAACACTTTTGGTTCATTGCGTTTGTCAGTGTATTTATATAGGCAAAAAAAGCCTAATTGTAGCCCTTAGTTGGACTGTTTTAACACAAACCTCATCAAGCCAATCAGGCAGAATGTACAGTACTGTGCAAAAAAAAGTTCCCTCTTCGTCGGCGTACGACGAGCTTCGCCGTTCGCGAAAAGTGACGGCGAAAAACGTTGGCCGGAAAGTGACGAAGCAAAATTTTTGTGTTTATTGCATGCGGAAGTCTATTAGAGTGCCCTGAAGCTAAAAATCATGATTGACACAATTTGTCAACGTCAACTCGCTTCGTCGGCAAAAGGTGACGAACCTTCGCGAAAAGTGACGAACGTTGGCCGGAAAGTGACGAAGCCAATTTTTTGTGTTTACTGCGTATGTGCAAAATCGTATGATCCGGATTTTTTATATGCATTTTCAATTCTATAATCGAGGCCAAAATGTGAAAAAACGACGTTTTTGGGCCCGCAAAAAATTTGAGTGATTTTGCATTTGGCATCACTGCTCAGGCCATGGACAAAAATTTAAATAAATGGATCATAGAGGTTGAGACATGACATTGGGCTATCGAATCATGCAAAAATCAACATCGTCAGTATTGACAAAAATTTCGGGTAAAGGGACGCTTTGCAACCACAAAAACTGTTTTTTTGCACCTATGATTTACAAGTAAAATTGATTTTTTGGAAGCCCCAAGCAAAACATTGGCAAAAGCATTGCTTCCAGTTTGTTACATCTGCGATGCGCCTTCCCTGAGGCTACATTGTGTGCAAATTTGAAGCGAATCGGAGAACCTAAAATTTTCACTTTTACAGGTAGCTCCCCCCCAATTAATTCGGCAAAGGAATGGGCCCCTTACTTAACACAATAATAATAATAACCATGCCAATGTGACTTCACAGGCAAGTTTCGGGTTGAAAAGCGAACACACGAGCTGCGCTGTATTTAAAATAATATTAAAATTGTATAAAATGCATTTTTAATATTAATAATATAAATGCAGCGTGTCAGTTGCATAGGCATATACTTGTCTTATATATGCCCAGCCGTTATTAAAAAGAATATTAAAAATAAAGTGCTTTTTAATATTAATACGGCCAATTTATTTTTAATTTAAGGTGGCACTCCTGAAATGTGGGTTTTGGCCATTATTTTGAAAACGCGCAAAAATAAACATGCATCGTAAGAACAAAAGTTGATCAGAAGTGAATTTCCTTCAATTTGATGTACATATCACATAAAAAATTTTTTGAAGATTTTTGAGCAAATTTCGTCAAGAAAAATAGATTTTCACGGAAATGCCATCACAAGCCAGTGCATTTACACGTATGTAATGAATTTGACAGGCTGAAAAACACTAGCAGTTGTGTTTTACTGAAACGTAATTAAAAATTTTTGGTGTTTTATTGAGTGTGGTATAACTTTTTTGAGAACTAACGCAATACTTTCTGCATGAGACAGAAATATAGTGCGTGTGAATACAAACGCAAATTTACGGCTTGCGATTTTAAAAAATTGGCTCAACGAAAAAAGTTGAAATTTGGCACATAAATGCACCTTGTCATCTTCGAGCGGTCGCAAAATTTGATTTTTGGCAAATCGATAGTATCTAAAAAATTTAGCCAAATTTATGTTTTTCAAAAATCGTGATTTTAGGGTTTTTCGATATATCAATCATATTCATCAAAAATGACTTTTTGCGACCGCTCGATCACGTTGAGGCGAGCAAAATGAGCTATAGATTGTGCAACAGCTACTTACTTGTGAAGAGAAATCGCAAGCCGAAATTCCACTCACGTTTGGTCTACAGTGAATGCTAATTTGTATCAATCGACTTCATTTTTTGTATTTAGACATACTTTTACACCAGCTTGCCATTGTGTATCTAAAATTGGCCCCAAACTGCCGTTTTTTGAAAAGTCACATTTCAGGAGCGCCACCTTAATAGTAATATAAATACAATTGTTAAAATATTTTTAATTTAATATTAATATAAATAAAATTCTCAATTTATTTTTAATTTAATATTAATATAAATACAGTTCCTGAAATATTTTTAATTTAATATTAATATAAATAAAATTCTCAAATTAATTTTAATTTAATATTAATAAAAATATTAATATTAAAAGTATTTTAAGGTGGCGCTTAGGGAAACCAACTTTGGCGTTTAATTTTTTTCAGCTGCATTTTTGATTATAATATCTTGAAGAAAAGTTGTTCAGAATGAAAAGGGCTTTCATTTAATGTGCATATTGTGATTAAAAATTTTTTTCGAATTTTTTTGACAATTTTGTAACCGTAGCTCAAAATTTTTTGTTTCAATATAAAATTATCACTCATATCACTGAAATGTGCGGTTTCTCAGCTTTAAATTGATGTATTAAACTTAAGAATACGTTGAAGTTTTACTGAGTTATTTAGCCATGAAAATAGCAAATCCAAAATGAAAAACCTACAAAGCTGATAAATCTTCGAAAAAGTCAAATTTTTGATTTAATTTCTTAAAAAATTGAGTATGGCTTTTGGTAACTTTTTCAACGGAAATATGCAGTCCTAGAAAAGGTCTAATTTTTGAAAAAGTGAAACGTGTGGGCAAACCTTACATTTTTGTGTAGCGAAATCGACTACTTTTTTTGGACCTGGGTCCCAGCTGCCGATTGCGATCGAGTTGAAAATTTGCACAATGAAAGAAAGAATATAAATGCAGACGTGAAAGTTTTTCGATTTTCAAATTTTGGCTCGCAGCACTTTTTGTAGTCGCTCAAACACAAAGGATTTTTGAAAAATCGTTTTTTTGCAAAATCAAAAATAGAAATAAAAAATCGAAGATCAATCACGTCTAGAGTTTTGAAAGATCTTTCTATTGATACCAAGATCGTCAAAATCGGTTGAAGTTTCGCTGAGCTAGGTCAAAAATAAAATTAGTGTGAATAGGAAATTCGACATGGTCATAAAATTTGACACATTCACATTAAAGTGCTGAAATGTATTGTAAATAGGTTTTTTTGAGGTCTCTTTGATGTAAAATCAAAATGGTATTAGTACTGACAGCATGAGCTTAGCGCCAAACATGACTTTTTGAGGTGAGCGCCACCTTAAATACACACAAAATATGAAGTTGATTGATACTAATTAGCATTCACTGTAGACCAAACGTGAGTGGATTTTCGGCTTTCGATTTCTCTTCATAGGTAGATAGCTATTGCACAACCAATAGCTCATTTTGCTTGCCATAATGTGATCGAGCGGTCGCAAGATCTGATTTTTGACAAAAATGATTGATATATTGAAAAACACAAAAACCACCATTTTCGAAAAACATAAATTTGAGTAAATTTTTAAAATACTATCGATTTGCTCAAAATCAAATTTTGCGACCGCTCGAAGACGACAAGGTGCATTTATGTGCCAAATTTTAACTTTTTTTGTTGAGCCAATTTTTTAAAAATTCCCAAGCCGAAAATTTGCGTTTGTATTCACACGCACTATATTTCTGTCTCATGCAAAAAATATTGCGTTATTTCACAAAAAAATTACACCAGACTCAATATAACACCGAAAATTTTAAAGTTTGTTCAGCTAAAACGCAGCTGGTTGTGTTTT
>JASANF010015621.1:0-68176 GCA_030248245.1 Trissonchulus sp. WLG1_4 | reverse complement strand
ATAGGCCCCCGACTTGCGCATGCATGTAGGTCGCTCTCCTTGTTGTTTTAGGGCCTATTTAGGCCCTTGCAGCCTGTTGTGGACTAGATAGGCCTCTCTCTATGCTGCTTTGGGGCCTATTTAGGCCCTTATACCCTGCTGTGTACTAGTTAGGCCCCTCTCTCTGTTGCTTTGGGGCCTACTTAGGTCCTTATATATAGCCTGTTGTGGACTAAATAGGCCCCTGTGTATGCTGCTTTGGGGCCTATTTAGGCCCTTATAGCCTGTTGTGCACTAAATAGATCCCTCTCTATGCTGCTTTGGGGGCCTCTTTAGGCCCTTATAGCCTGTTGTGGACTAAATAGGCCCCTGTCTATGCTGCTTTGGGGCCTATTAAGGCCCTTATAGCCTGTTGTGGACTAAATAGGCCCCTCTCTATGTTGCTTTGGGGCCTATTTAGGCCCTTATAGCCTGCTGTGGACTAAATAGGCACCTCTCTATGTTGCTTTTGGGCCTGTTGAGGCCCTTCTATATATTTTGTATAGACTGCTGAGGTAGCTTCCTCTCCATGTTGCTTCGAGGACTATTTAATAGGCCCTTATAGCCGGCTGTGGAATAGGTGATCGTTTACTGTTTAGCCGTTTACTGTTTTGCTTGGGGGCTTACTCTGAGCCACGTCTTGATGCACTCGTTGTGCTACATTGTGAGTCGTTCAGGCCTTCATCGCTAGGGGAGGGTGGCCGCGATGTCGCTATAGGGGCGTAACACAGGGGGAAGTTCATGACGGGAATTCTCTCTCCAGAAAGTTTTAACGACTAAAATTTTACACAAGGATCCCCCGGATCCCCCCTATTGGGTTTTATAGCCTGGCTGGAAAAAGTTTCCGATACGTTTCCAATTGATCAAAATCGGCCTAAAAGTAAAAATTTTTCTCAAACTTTGTTCTGGGGGCTGCCGCCCCCAGACCCCTGCAGCCTTATGGCTTTACTGTTCCTTGCTTTTGTCTTTCATGAAAGCATATGTGCATATTTGTGCATTGTGCACTATTTATTTGCTAATACACTGTTACGTGTATCATTTAAGCTGTTTTATTAGGGTAAAATTGTCATTTTAAGTAAATTTATGGTTCGTGGTGCTAAAAATCTTCTTACAGTTTTCAATTTGCTAGCTGGGGCACCCTCACCGCCGCGCCGGTTTTGAACTACAATTTTACGTTCAATGAAAATTCGGTCCAAAAAAATTGGTTTTTTAACGAAATGTATTATATAATATGTGTCGCTTTTTGCGTTATAATCGCATTTAAGTGCAGTTTAACACATATCAAAAAAATGAGCCTATTGGTCGGGGGGCCTATCGGAGTCCGAGCCCCCCCCCCCCCATGGAAAATTTCTAGATCCGCCACTGACCAGCACCAAAATTTTGGATACCCCGCCCCCCCTTGGTGGGACCCCCCCTCCCCTGCGTCAACTAATTTTTGACCCCCCTCCCAAAAATGACGCAAATTTTAGCGTTTTTGACCAAAAAATACCGATTTTGACAATTTTTGGTGAAAATTTTGGTAAAAATCGCTTAAATTTCACAAAAATGCCGATTTTTTCCAACTTTGACCAAAATTTTACTCCCGTCGGGACCCCCCTCCCTCCACCAAAGCCCAATTTTGGGGGGGTCTTCCCCCCCCATCCCCGCCCATCTATTTATTTGTCTGCGGAATCCAAAAACCGCTTTATAAAAAGCTTCTAAAACAACCGAGTAACAGATCATCAAAAACTGCAAAATTAAACTACCACAATGAGCACAAATATGTAGTGTAATCACCAAATGCTTTTTAACGGTTACAGGCTACTTTTAGCTGAATTTTTAGGCCGAATTTGGCCCCGTGGGGAGCTGTATAGGAAAGGAAAATTTAAACAAAAGATGGGAACGTCAAATCAGACAGTGCATTACAGCACAGTAAATACAGGCATAATCTACTCGTGTAGACAGTGGCGTACCCAGAAGAAAATTTCGGGTGGGAGGGATGACTTTTCGATTTTTTGTAATGGGTTAAAATTCACTTTTTAACACTCATAAACCCGTTACAAACACCAAGATTACTAAAGCACAAAGTTGCAGGGGGCAGGTGGCGCCAGCCCCCAGAAGAAAACGGGAAAATTTTAGATTTTACAGCATAATCTACTCGTGTAGACAGTGGCGTACCCACAAGAAAATTTCGGGTGGGAGGAATGACTTTTCGATTTTTTGTAATGGGTTAAAATTCACTTTTTAACACTCATAAACCCGTTACAAATAAGCATGGGCACGGTTAATAAAAACATTAACCGGTTAACCGATATTTCGGTTAATGCATTAACCGGTTAACCGGCGGTTAACCGGTTAACCGGTTAACCAACGGTTAACCGATAACCGGTTAACCGGTTAACCGGTTAACCGATAACCATTTGCTAACCATTTGTTACTAACTAACCATTTGCTAACTGTTGTTACCACCTAGCCATTTGTTAACCGATAACCATTTGCTAACCGTGCTTGCTAACCATTGCTTAATTACTTAACACTTATCACAAGATTGATTCATGATGGCCGTTTTGTCTTCCCAGTTCCCAGTATGATTCACAAAGCAGGCTATATACAAACCAGTTTTACTGAACATTACATTCTTTTATTCATTGATCATTTCACATACAGTTCAATTCAATTAGAACTTTGTTTGACGAATTAAATTTATTGAGAAACAATCGAGTGTCGCAACAATATTATGATTACATAATAGTGTATCACTGACTTACACACTCTTTGAGCTGCTTGTGTATTAGCGCAGGCAGATGCGTTCGTTGTTTTTGGTTCACCCGTTAAACGTTTTTTTAAGCAGGAACATATTTATCTGGCCAATCAGAATCGCTCACAGAACACAAACTCTTATTCTATAAGAGTGAGACACTATTATGTGCTCTTGATATTACAAATGTCTACTAAAATACAAGTAATTCTGTCGGCTGAAAGTTATAACTGAGAATCGGCATTGTATTTAAAATAAGCTGGAGCAGTTTATATTTTGCTCTCCATCCAGCAAGGCTCAACACGTGTGAGTGTGCGTGTGCAGTTTCAAAAACACTCAAGTATCAGGTCAAGTTTGGATTCAGGCTTAGGCTTACTGTCAGAGTTACTTAGGATCAAGCTTAGTTTGGGCTTAGGTTAAGGCTTACGCTAAGTATTAGAATTTCGAAATTTATATATTTGTGATGAGCCTTGCTGTAACTAAAGTTACGTTATGTTTTCATGCTTTCATACAGACGACTAACATTTTGCATACTATGAGGTACATATACATTATGTAGGTAGTCACATACTGAGTCAAAAACGTTAGACTATTGTCATTTAAATTTAAAAAACCTGTAGGTTAGTGAATTAAGGTTCAGGTGTTATTGAAGTAAAAACTTGAAAGCAAGTCGAAAATCAAAGACAATAGAGCATGTCACCATGACTTTCAAGTGCGACGCTTAATCGTTTTAATTTTCATTTAATTTTGAGTTTCACTTTTTCGACCACGCGGTAAAATTAAAATGCTAACAATAAAACTCACTTAATGTACGAATTTTATGCGGGCAATACAAAAATGTTACAAAGCCCAAATTTAAGACAGTTTCGTATTGTTCTTTCATTAACTCATTACTTCAGTACAGCGTGGCCCAATTGTTTTTCAAAAACGTAAAATATTCCACCATCTGCAAAGAAATTTTAGCTCTTTCCCGCCGTACAAAGTTGCCTGCAATGCTGAATGACACTTCTGATGGAACAGACGTAGCTGGCATGGCAAGCAGTAGTTTTGCTACTTCGGATAAAAAAGGGAAAGCAGACTGGTGCGACTTCCACCAAGTGCTGGTCGTTACGCCCTCTTCGATTTCAATACATCGAAACAAGGCCAGTTCTGCTTTAATCTTCAATCTAGCTTCTTCAATTAGATCTCGAACAAGCGACACGGGTTTCTGGACTTTTTTGCGCAAAACAAAACTGTTCAAAGTCAATTTGGGAGCTTTATTTTGAGGCAGTGTCGAGCCAGACTCTGTAGTGGAAGTGGTGGGATTCATCACATCAGCGGAGCTAAAAAGATCAACGCACATGGCCTCCAATGTGTTTTCAACTTCGGGAATATCATCTTCTGAAACCATGTGTTTTGTTGTAACATCAACATAACTAGAAGCTAGCATATTAGCCAAGTTAACGTTTTCTGAATTATCAAAATAATAGTTGAACTTTTCTATGAAAGCGAGCTTCAATTGTTTCACAAAAAGACTGTCTTTGCTCTCCACTTCTGACACTTCTCGAATGAACAAAATGGCTGGGTGCACCTTAGACGCTGTGACATACTGTGCCCCACTGAGCTCTGCAGTAACAACTGCAAACGGAGCCAAAACCGCATGTAACGCCTCAATTTTCAACCAGTCAGCGGGAGACAAGTATGATTCATGAACCGTTTTAGCGTGGACTAATCGAGCATCATGCATGGCGGCTGTGACAGGCTCCTTTAGATCCAAAAGATTTTTTAGCATCAATTCCGTCGAATTCCATCTGGTTTTTACGTCAATAGTCAACGATTTTTTGGCACCTTTTTCAGCTAAAATATCAGATGCCAAATTACTGTGGTGAAAAAGACCAATCAAACTGCGAATTTTTTTCAAAATGGCGAAAACTTCATTTTGTGTTGAATCAATACTAAAACTCTCGGTTAAGTTTTCCGCTAAGAAAATGTCCTCTGGGGCAGCATCACTTTCGTCATCCTCTTCCACGTCCAAGTTAGGGTCATTATAATGCTGCAATGCCTGAGTACTGACTGCACCTGTGACTGGTGGATCAATGACATCATCGGGATTTTGAAGTGATGTGCAAGATTTTGTCCACAGACCACAACCGTTGACTACTGACAGGTGCAGCAGATGTGCAAAACAGCTTTGTCTGTCATATTTTGCAAGTCTCATGGCACGCTTGACGTCAGATCCATTGTCCGTAACAGCTAGTTTTACCTTTGCCTCCAACTGAAAACATTTCAGTGTTGAAGTAACTACTGAACAAATAATGTCACCCGTACGACGTCCGTAAATTCGCTTTGTGCAAAGCACCAAGTCTAGAAGAGTGAATTCGTCGTTCATAATGTGAAAAGTGATCGTAATATAAGTTCGTTGTCTTCGGTCTGACCAAAGATCAAGAGTAATGGCGCCGGCTTTGGATTTTATAGAAGACAAAAGAGACTTCATGCGCTGAACTGCATCTAAATGCTTTGTTTCTATTAAACGACCAAGAGTTCGCCTTGATGGTAGCTCATATCTATAGCCAGACAACATTATTAAAGTGTTTGCAAAGGCTTTGAATCCGTCTTTTTCAACAATAGAAACTGGCAATGAGTCAAACGATACCATCTTAATCAATGCATCTTGGATCGAAGACTTCGTGTCGGAAGGAAGACGAGGTTTCTTGATCATTGATGTAAGCTTTCTTTGCTCCGCATGTTCACCAATGAGTTGAGAATGCTTCAGTGCCAAGTGGTTTTTCATCGCACTGGTGGATCCGCCAGAGTATTTCAAAATCGAACCGCAGTGCTTGCATTTGACCTGTAACAAAAAGTTAAAATAATATAGTGTCTGCTTGTAAAGTGACGCAACAGGCCAAAATTCATTTTGCAGAATACCTAATGCCTGCTAATTCTTGATACTTACTGACTACTTTTGCCCAAAACTCAGCTTACTCAACCATAAGCGCTTAAAGTTGAGATTTTGTAAAAATTTACGCCATTGCTCAGGCATAATATGTACCTCACCCTAGAATGCTAGAAATAAACTACATTATCCGATACATCTGATCGATAAAAAGCAGACTGCCCGAGATGCATTCGAAATTTATAATGTAGACTTTATTACTTTTGCAATGAAAAAATGTCAAATTTACACATTGCATAGGTTTCACTGTGTGGCAGTAGGACTAAAATTGCCATTAAATACGAAAATCTACAATTCCCCACAAAAACAGTTTGATGATTCTGTCACTACAATAGACTAGTCAGGTCTCAGGTTGCACAACCTCAAATATACCTGAAAATAAAAAGTAGCCAATTTAGCTCATTAGACCTTAAGGGGGGGCTACCTGTATAAGTGAAAATTTTAGGTTCTCCGATTGGCTTTAAATTTGCACACAATGTAGCCCAAGAGAAGGCGCATCGCAGATGTAACAAACTGGAACCAATGCTTTTGCCAATTTTTTACTAGGGTCTCTCAAAAATTCTTTTTTACGTGTAAATCATAGGCGCAAAAAAAGTTTTTTGTGCTCACAAAGCGTTCCTTTACTCGAAATTTTTGTTAATACTGACGAAGCTGATTTTTACACGATTCGATAGCCTAATGTCATATCTCAACCTCTATGATCCATTTTTTTGAATTGTTGCCCATGGCCTGAGCAGTGACGCTAAATGTAAAATCACTCAAATTTGGCGGTCCCAAAAAACGGCCATTTTTTCACATTGCGCCCTCGATTTTAGAATTGAAAATACATATCAAAAATCCGGATCATACGATTTTGCGCATACATATGGGCTTCTACTATCCAAGTTTCAGCCTGATTGGCTTGATTTGGTTAAAGCTTAATTGTTCTTATCCGAGGTTGAGGTGCCTTGTGGGAGTTCGGCAGAAAAATAACTATATAATGCAGGTAAAAACAGCCTAAATTTAAATATTATTACATTGACTGAATAATTGAGCAAGTGAGAAAAACAATCAAGTTTGAAGGTGCTTTTATATCGGTCCGTTATTAAATCGAAACTTAAATATGGAAAATATTGCACCATTTGAGTTATTCAAAATTCAATTATTTAACGTTTGACGTGCTTCGAAAGACAAAACTTCGAATTATGTAGGCCGAGATATGAAATAAAGCCAAATAATATAAAAGTTAACTTTGTTAGTATTAGCATATAATACTTTCGAGCAAAGTTACTCTTTCTTGGATACCCTTATTTAGAGAATTTAGCTTAGAAATTGACAGATATCACAAGGGTATTATAAACTTTTGTTTTGTATTTAATTTTGGTTTGGATAATTTTTTGGCATTTTTTTTAGGATAGTTTATAGTCTATTGAACATTAATAACTAAAATTACTGTATTTTGGCACAAAAAACTCGTATTGCAACTATGACTTTCACTTAAATTGCATGTTTAAGAAACTCTTAAAAATTGACACAAGATAAGATTTAAGTTGAATTGTAGAATCTAAAATCTTTTCGCAAAATTTTTGCCCTTCCTACAAAGTTACAACATTACGTAAATATCCTCTGGTTTAATAATCGTCTTTTTAAATTCACACACAACACTCTTACAACTAATACTTTGCGCATAGTTGCTTAAAAATTATCATTAAATAATATTAGCAAAAAACCATAACAAGAAGCTATAAATCATAAAAACTACAAAACTACAAGTTTACATTACTACAAGTATTCATTTAGCAAAACGTGATACAAGGACCAAATATACACAAAACAAATAGGAACCGAGTCTCTGAGTTAAACAAAAGTATATATTAAACTAAACTGATGTTCATAGGACAGTATTGAAATGTGGTAGGTCTGTTACCACAGATCCTGCAAATATGTCAATTTTGTTGCACCTTACCTGTCATTTTTGAGGTTGGTTCAATGGTTCGGTTAAGACTTTGTTATTTGAGTCTTATCCAAACTATTAAGTTCGCTAGAGCCGCTGTACTGCTGAGTAGGTACCGAGTACACGTCAATGTTTGCATAGTTGAAACATATGCCATACGTATTAAAACGGCACTTTTAGGCTACAACTAGAATAATGTTTTCCAAACTAAACGGTTAACCGCTGCTTCAATCGGTTAACCGGTTAACCGGTTAACCGCTTTTTCGGTTAACCGGTTAACCGACCGGTTTCGGCTAACCGTTCGGTTAATTTCATTAACCGGTTAACCGAAAAATTTTCGGTTAACCGGTTAACCGTCGGTTAACCGATAACCGTGCCCATGCCTAGTTACAAACACCAATACTAAAGCACAAAGTTGCAGGGGGTAGGGGGCTCCAGCCCCCAGAAGAAAACGGGAAAATTTTAGATTTTTAATCCTCATTTTGTCAATTGGAGACGTATCAGAAAATTTTTTTCAGTCGGACCATAAAAACCAAAGGGGGGACCCTTGTAAAAAATCAGGGTAAAAAAATTTCCCCATTCCCCACCTGGGTACGCCCTTGCGTGTAGACATGCATAGGCTGTGATGAAAGATAATAACAAGGAATAGTAAGCCACAAAGTTGCAGAGGTCTGGGGCCGGCAACCCCCACGAAAAAATTGGAGAACTATTTGACTTTTAGGCTGAATTTGGTCAATTGGAGACGTATCAGAAATTTTTGTCAGTCGGGCTATAAAAACCAAAGGGGGGACCCTTGTTGACAAGTTCTTCAGGTTCGACCAAAAGGGTGCAATTAACCCAATATTTTGATGAAAAATTCAAATGTTTGAGGAATTTGAGGAACATTTCGAAATTTGAGGAATTTTACCAATTTGAGGAATTTGAGGACCTATCACATCTCTGACCTTAAACCCACTGTGAGAAGCGGGCATAAGGCACAATTCATATTTAACCGTATGTGTTCACCTCGAAAAAAAATGAAAAATATCACGTCAAAACGTGTCACATGACAAGACAATCAAGAATCACCATATCATATTATGTCAGCCAAAAATATGCTTACACTAGATAAAGCAATGACTTATTCATATTATCCACTGAAATCACGAAAGGTGTTCATTATAACGGAAACGTTTGTCGACTCAAAAGTATCTTACGATTTAGTAAATAATTAACTCAGGAATTCAGTTAATAATTAGTAATTCACATGATGTATATATGTATTGTATTCATGTATTCAATTTAATAACCGTTTAGAACAAACACCTGTTTGTGAATCACATTCAATAGAAAATCCCTTAAAAATAAGGCAAAAAAGTAGACAGTGTCCCTGAACTTGACTGAAGGGCGGCTATTTCTTTGGCAAAAATGAAAGGCAAGTGGTGAGGGCAAGAGCAGTGAGAGCGATGAAGATGGCGGAGCGAAGGGGGCTGGGGGCGTCGGAGGGGGAGAGCACATCCCACTCGCCCCCACGCCACTGCAGAACAGACCACTGAAAACACAACACGGGTCCACAACCAGTAGGCCTAGAGCGGGGAAGAGGGAAGAGGTATCCAAAAAGTTGTTCTGTTATAAACATACATGGAACAGCAAATTTTGGGCACCCCTCACTCCTTAGCCCTCACCCCCTTGGGTGGAACCCCTCCCCAGGGCCTACTAATAAATACTGACCCCACCCTCCTTCAAAACTGACGTAATTTTTAGCCCTTTCTATTGAAAAAGAAGCTATTTTGACAATTTGTAGTCAAAATATAGCTTAGAATCGCTTAAATTTCATTAAAAATTTTCAAACAAGACAACAAGTGTTAAAATATATCTATACTTGTTTAAGCGTTAGAATACACTCATCAACGACATTTTACCTGAACATTTTGCACACGCCGGTGCCTCTCATCCCCCTTTATATACTGCTGGTGCGACTCCACCTCCTCCCATGGGACCAAATTTTGGGGGGTCTTCCCCTTCATTCCCCAAAACTACATACATGGTAGTAACTTGCAATAAATACTTATCGCAAAGCTTTGAGTCAGCGCACAGAAACACTAAAATTCTTTTGATACCAAATGAAGCAAAACTTGCTTCGGTAGAAATAAGGGTCACATTTTTCACTTTGTCCTTGCCGGCGCGGCTCATATAGTGCGTTGTGCCACTTATTAACACTATCTATCGCGTTGTTTTATAAAAGCCAAAAAATCGCTAGCAAAGTCCCGGTAAGTCGCTTTGCTTAATCATCTTCATATTCACATATAAGTATATTGTGCTTGCATGAAATAAATCTTATCTTAAAGTCAAATTCCGTACAGTTTATTCACATTCAGCGTAGATTTACGGATGTCGCTTATACGTATCAATACACCACTACATCCCTTCCGTTCATTCCGCTGGTAAACTGATAAAAAATATCATAATTCCATCTGCACTAGGTATAGAAATCTTTACATAAACCACGAATCAATAAAAAATGATCGCAACCCACCCATCCGCCGACTTGAGCAATCCAATTGACGATTTGTTCGGTGAGCATGAATCGGGTGAGCAGCGACACGACCTGGGCCACGAAGGCAGGGATGCCCCGGAGGACCAGCTGCACGCAGACGCGATAGCCGAAGCACAGAAGGGTCACCACGCGGCCCCACGTCGGTCCGCCACGGAAAATGCTAAAAGAAGACAACCTATCACCGATCCTTACCATATTATGTAGCCAAGTACCACATTTTGGGGGGGCTGAGAAAGCTAATGGGAAGCATGAGCTATCGATTAAGTAACTCAATTGGTTAATCTAGTTAATCCGAATTTGTAAACAGGCCTTTAGAAACTAGTGCATTGTACTCAATATGTACATATTGAGTTAAAATACAATATACATTAAGATAAATACATTAAACCAGACATCCAATATATGCTTCCTCCCCACATCATTGAGGTACCCAATATCCACTTAACAATATATACGTGTAAACATTGACTCAAAAGCAACATGTTCTTATTACTACAGTACCAATTGAATTAACCACACAGACAATGTATATTATACGCTGGTCCAGACAATATCTACCTTCTAGCAATCCTGGCGAAGGCGTGGTAGGCGGCGTTGGTGGCGAGCGAGGGTAGTTGTTGCAGCAGCTGAGTGGCCATCTGGTCCAGGTCCTCGCCATAGCGCTCACTGATCTCGTCCCCGATGGCCGCCAGCCGACGACCAATCACCGCCTCTGGGCTAAAAACAATAAAGCTCAATGTACTACCTTCAGACTGAGCTACGTATATATCCCAAAATGGTTTGGAAAGCAAAGGACAACCTGAGGCGATTATGATGGTTGCATGCTCCAGAAATTTAATCAATAGTTAATCAGTTATAATAATAGTTAATCAGTTAGTTATAACCAACACCCCCAGTCCTATGTATTAAGATACACCAGAAATACAGAACGAGAGGTTATCCATGAAAGCGTTATACATTGAGAAAATCATGAATAATCATCTTTTCAACAGTATCACAAGGGGTGCACCAGTCCTGGCTACTACGTAAAGTTGACAACGAAACCAATACCACGCTGCAATGCACAATGTATGGGTTTATAATGGACTACAAGACGACAGGCCTCCATCTTTAACCGTTTCGGCGGCACTGTCTACATATTTACTGTGTAGTATACAACACACAACCGTAGTTGACTACTGAGCACTTTTTTGGAAGAAAGCCATAAGTTTTCGTCAAAATAACGTTATAATTGCGTTCAGCATCTCAAATCAACTATTTTGACTGTTTCTCAACAAAACTGACAAAATTCGAAAATTTGGTCAAATTGACCATTCGGACACTTTGCCAGGGGTGCCAAAGTGAAACAATACACAACAAGTAGACCAAACAATATCATGGGACACCCCTGCGCCTATAGAGCTCCAATAGAAATAAACAACGAGCGGCTATCCATAAAAGGGTTATATAGTGACACTGACAAAGTCATGAAAAAACATGTTTTCAAGGGTGTCAGAGGGGGGTACAGTTAAATTAAATTTAAAATATACATTTTTAGTTATTAAAAAAATTCGTTTTAAAATCTCGCAATATGGTGTGTGGGTCCTATTCTAGGGTTTGGCGCTATCGCGCCAACCCTGATAATTAATAATTATATATATTTATTAATAGAGTGGTGTCTTCTGCGGCCAATCTTTACCATGGCTTTTAAATAAAAAGGACACCTTAGCTAAAAAAGGCATAATTATATATACCTTGTTGGATTCTGTACAGTTTCCAGATCACTGGGGAATGTGGGCGTTTGCTGGGCAGGATCGGGTGTGAGCCGGAGCGGGGTGGTGGAGGCCTCCTGCAGCATCTCCCGATTGCGCTGGTGGATGTTGGTGAGGAAACTGCGCACGACCCCCTCCGTCTGTCGCTCCACGCACTCCAACACATCGGCCCCGGAACCAGCGTCCCCCCCGCCCCCTGGTTCCCCATTTAGATCACTGAAAATTAATTAATAAACACGACATAGTCAGGGCGGGGGAAAAACATGAATAGGGAACTAAGCTCATGACCTTAGATAGGTTTGATAAAGAGCAATGGCACCTATATCAGCATGTAGCTTGTGGCAAAGACTATCGATTGGTGTAGTAAAACCGAATATACCCCATACCCAGAACGAGCCAGACCGGTTTCCGACCGTGTTTTTTTACCCCACATGTGGATGAAAAAACATGACTGCGGGAAAAAAACACGGTTCATTTTTTGCGAGCAGTTATCTTTTCGATTACTTTTCCTGTAAAAATGTATTAATTTATTACTGTCAAGCATCTTAAACGGTTCTAAACCTTCAAAATCACAATAAACATCAAGTTAGATTCGACCTAAGTCTAACTCTGCTGAATCCAAATGGCTCAATCTCATATTTTAGCATTGTCTATCGGCCTGATGAAAGAAACACCACACAAAAATCATCCTAAATCACTAAAAAACATTTCTGACACGAATTGGGTGTATTTTATGCGTTTTGAAAAATTGACCTAAAACACGTGTTAAACATAGGGATTCAGGATCATAGGGACCAGGTGCCATATCTACACAACGCAACCATTCCAAGAACCAATTTTTTGTGTGAAACTATGAGGTCACTAAAGTTACTCCTACACTTAGTTTTGGCTCGCTAATACCCTCAACAGAGCTTGTGATAAATAACACCAACTTGTTTTTTTCACCATTTTCGAGGTCACAGTGTGGGGAAAAAACATGGCCCGTACTCGGAACAGAAGCGACACCGGTCAGAGCTGGCATATTCATCGTGAACAACCCCTTCAACTAGGGGTGTATGCATGAAATTAAGATTCCTGCTAAGAGCTGGGTTCGCATAGCAAGCTTGCAAACTTTTGAAAATCCTTAGTTTTTTGACAAATTTTTGGGGGTCATTTTTGAGCCGGCAAATCTGCTATGCATTGAGAGTGCCAATCAGGTCTTATGTATTCAAGATGTATATATATAGCCCGAGAGTTGTACTTTTGATTGTACTAGGTTACGGCTCTGTAACCCCTATTTTTAAGGTGGTAGTTGCGTTTTCGAGGTTTTTGTGATTTCTATATAAACTTTGCGCCACCAGTACTCAAGTTATAAGTGACGCCTGAGCATAAATTTTTGGGACAGTTTTGTAAAGGTCAAAATCCCCAGGCATGTCTCTCACTTTTTTGAAATTTCACCTGTGGACATTTTTAGAGGGTTTTAATTACAAGAAAATATCTTAAATTTTTGGTGCGTTTGCTTTTCAGTTATTTTCTCAGTAAATTGACTAGTTATTAAAAAAGTGGGGGACATGCCTGGGGATTTTAAACATGTCAAAAACCTTACCAACTTTCAGCCCCAACAGGTAATCGTATTATTCAGAGCTGTGGCGCAAACTTTTTGTAAAAAATTTTAATATTTTGTAAAGGACCTTTCTTTAGTCGCTTATATTGGAAAGAAAATCACAGGTTAAATTTCAAGGCATGGCATACATTTAGAAAAGATATTGTTCTACGTAATGCAAAAGACCGTTTGTGATTTGAATCTTTAAACGCTGAGCTATGGCTTTTTAAAAAAACACCTAAAAACGCAATTACCCCCTTAACTGAGTAGTGAGCCATATTTTTTACCCCACTTTTTCGCCATGTTTTTCCCCACCCTGACTATACTTCTAGGGGGGATTTCTGATATGTAAGACACGGCAGACAATCCGTTTACATGAGTGGCCAACCTGAGGGAGTCATGTCATATATATATATATTTAATTTCACACCCGCAGTACCGATTCAAAAACGAACGCAAAGTCTAGTGAGTTACCGCCAAATCGGTATATACTGAAATAAAATTAAACTGTACAATAGCTGTGACCGAAAAACTAAAAACCCACACCTGAGCAAATCAGAAGACACAGCATTGTTATTGTCTGTTGAAAGCCTGAGACGGGGCTGGGAGAATCGTCGGCGTTGGCTGAGGGGAGCGGCATTGGGGTCCTCCTTGCCGCGCCCATCGCTTTCGTCTTCCACGTTTCCATTGCAGTCTTCGTACACCATTTCTGCGTCAAGCGTAAGGCAGCATAATGATATATTCCATCCCACGTTTTACAGATAATCTAGAATAAACAGCGTATATAACCATGGGTGTGTTGACCATTACTGTACCCGATTAAACAGAGTGGGTTAAGGGGGGGGGGGAGGGCTACCTGTATAAGAGAAAATTTTAGGTTCTCCGATTCGCTTCAAATTTGCACACAATGTAGCCCCAGGGAAGGCGCATCGCATATGTAACAAACTGGAACCAATGCTTTTAAGAAATTTTTTGGTAGGGGTAATCAATGCTTTTAAGAAATTTTTTGGTAATCTCCCAAAAATTCAATTTTACGTGTATTAAATCATAGGCGCCAAAAAAAGTTTTTTGTGCTCACAAAGCGTTCCTTTACTCGAAATTTTTGTTAATACTGACGAAGCTGCTTTTTACATGATCCGATAGTCTATTGTCATATCTCAACCACACATGGGCAAAGCCTACACCCAGCCTACACCGGCGTAGGCACCAACCTCACAACCTCGCACGAACTGGCAGACCAACCTCGCAGCACTCGCCGGTGGTCAAGTTTGCAAATGTCTTAGTGAAGCCGAGCAAGGATGTAATTAACTCTAAAATTCCACTAAAAAGTCGTCTGCGAGGTTGTCGTAGTAGGACAACGTCGCAACATGATTACCCTTGTCTGCGAGGCTGCTATAGGATAACGAACGTCACAACATGTCTGCGAGGTTGCTATAATACAACGTCGCAACATGTCTGCGAGGTTGCTAGAAAACAACGTCACAACATGTTTAGGAGGTTGCTATAAGACAACGTCGCAACAATTTGTCTGCGAGGTTGCCATAAGACAACGGCGCAACATGTCTGCAAGGTTGCTAGAAAACAACGTCGCAACATGTCTGCGAGGTTGTTAAAAGACAACGGCGCAACATGTCTGTGAGGTTGGTAGAAGACAACGTCGCAAATTGTCTGCGAGGTTGCTATAAAACAACGTCGCAATAGGTTGTCTACGAGGTTGCCATAAGACTAGCTCTTGTTCTACATTCTAAAAGTTCTCAGGTGTACATTCCGTCGTCAGAAATGTACATAACGTTGAAGAGCTAGGTTTTTTGCCTCACCAACGTCTCATATTGCTGGCTGAAAAATATATATATATAATATTGGAAAATTTTTCAAACCTTTGCTCAGCACCCCCCCCCCCACGGAATGTTTGCAGGCAACCTCGCAATCGTCGGAGCTGGTGTAGGCTAGAATTTGGGAGTCTGCCCATGTATGATCTCAACCTCTATGATCCATTTTTTTAAACTTTTGCCCATGGCCTGAGCAGCGATGCCAAATGTAAAATCACTCAAATTTGGCGGGCCCAAAAAACGGCGATTTTTTCACTTTTCGCCTTTGATTTTAGAATTGAAAACATATCGAAAATCCGGATCATACGATTTTGCGCATACATGTGGGCTGCTATTATGCCAAGTTTCAGCCTGATTGGCTTGATGTGGCTTGTGTTAGAACTTTCCAATTATATAAGGTCTACTTTTAGGCTTTTTTTGCGCACTTTTGCCTATGTAAATACAGTGACAAAAGCACTGAACCAAATGTGCACCTTCAAACTTAATTGTTATTACCTGAGGTTGAGGTGCCTTGGGGGAGTAACATACATATGTGAAAATAAGCAAAATTGGAGAACTTTGAATTTTGACCTGGGTAGCCCCCCCCTTAATGGCTTAATCAGTCTGAAGCTTCAAAATGCACATTACGCGCGACTAAACGTTGTTCGCAGCGTTTTTTTTTGGCCAAACTGGTGGCCATGGCCACTAAAATTATGGATTGGCCACTGAAAATTTTGGGCTGGTGGCCAATCTGGCCACCAAAAAGTGTAGTTTGACGATTACACTTTTTGGTGGCCAGATGGCTCCACGCCAGATGGCCAGTGAGTCTGTGTTAACACATATATATACACTATCCAAGCTAGAAAATTTATGGGGCATATATATACAGGATGTGTCGGTAAATAGGCAGGTAAATAGGTAAATGAATAGTTAATCAGTGGCACAACGCACTATTTGAGCCGCGCCGGCAAAAGCAAAGTCAAGACTACGACGTCGACCCCTGATTTGTACTGAATCAAGTTTCAACTACATACACATTCTTTAAATACCAAATGAAGCAAAATTGGATTCTGTAGAAATCAGGGTTTTCAGCTTTCACTTGGCCCATTCTGCCCTCCGCCCCTCTAAGCTTGCTTAACTTGTTGACCCTTGTAGTTGTGTTTTCAGTGGTCTGTGCTGCAGTGGCGTGGGGGGGAGTGGGATATGCTGTCTCCGTCCCCAGAAGCTCGAGCTTTTTTTGAAATAAAGTTTGCATTGAAAAAGGAATTCTAAGCAGCACTTGTAGTAAAACCATAGTGGTTGCAAGACTTGCAGCAGGAGCCTGGGGGCGGCTGACCCCACACGCCGTTTTTTAGTTTTTGGTTTTTTTTTATTTTTAGTAAACTTCGTCGCATTGCGACTTGCACTTTTTGTCTTTGCTGCATCCCATTCCATCAGACAAAAAATGCGCAGCCCCTGCTCCACCGGTGTGGGATTATGATGATGCGATGGAGGATTGAGCCACAACATGATAAAAGTATTTTTGAGCAGCCGAAAAATGACAACAAAAAAGCGGACAACCAATATTTGGAGATTTTGTGGAATTTGAAGGTAGAATTTGTCAACTGGAGACGTATCAGGAACACTTTTGTCAGCTTGTAAATTTTCGTAAAGGGGGGGGCCTGCTACCCTCTAAGGTGGGTGCTCAAACCGCAAAGGGGGCGGCTCCAGCACACCCAGCCCCCTCCCCCGCTAAATACGCCACTGTTAGGTTCAGGCTTAGGTACTAAAAAATCAAAATTTTCAGGAAAAATCCTGCTAGCTTAGCCTAAAGAATCCTGCCAGCTAAGTCTAGACGATGCCTTAAAACATCATAACGCACTCAAAACTATCCAAAAACAAAGATTATATATATATATACATTAGAGCAGTAATGAATTGGGGGCGAGATCCAATCGAAAGAAAATTTTGGGAAATTTTTGAAATTTCAGTGTCATTTTGGTCAATTGGGACGTGCCGAAAAATTTTTCAGTGGTGTCATAAAACCAAAGGGGGACCACAGGAAAAAAAGTGAAAAAAGGGGGGCTGAAATCGCGAAGGAGGGGGCTAAAACCGTGAAGGGGGGGCTGATGACCCCCTAGCCCCCTCCCTGGGTACGCCACTGAATAAGACCATGTTAAAATATGTTAAATTCATATTAAAATGATGTTAAAACGATTCAGCCTATCCAGCAATAATGTTAAATAGCTATTAAAAACATGTTAAAATTATGCTAAAATTATGTTAAATTCATGATAAAACCATGCGAAATATATAGGCCTACAGAATTTTAACATAAAATTAACATGTTTTTAACACAATTTAAAAAAAGATGTTAAATTATGTTGAATATATACATGTTAAAAACATGTTAAATTATGTTAAAAACATGTTAAAAGCATGTTAAACGAAAGTGCTAAAAACATGTTAAAATTTTTACATAATTTTAACATTTTTTTACCGCCCTCACAGCTGCGGTGTCGCTCGGAAACGACTCAAGCTGTCCTCAGCCTGAGAAGGCCAAGGGGATTACCCGTGGCTTGCCAGCAGGCGTTGCTTCTGTAACATATTATGTGTATATGTGTATGTTCGCCTGGCTGTGGGGGGCCACCAAGTAATCCGAGGTTCACGCGGGAGGAGCAGGAGGCCTGGTTTTACTGGCGGTCCCGTGTCGCCTACCCCAGTCACAAGATTCCGATGTCCCATTATACTAGGACAGGTTACGTTCCTATTGTTAGACCCCTTTTTATGTTTCTGATTAGGATTGGCTGATTGTTGCATGAGTGTGAGCTTGGGCTATCTTGTGACTGGGGCTCTCCTCGCAAGCCTTTTGGCCTTGGCGCAAGCAACTGAACTCAGGGGAATCCCAAACGTTTTGTGTTTGTGTAGCATTCCTTTATATAATAAAGTATTGAAAATTTACTCGAAAATCACGTCTTCTTTTGTCGTAGTCTCAGTACTCACCGTTTGTTTAGTTCTTAGGAACGTGCCGGGCATCATTTTGGGTTATACCGAAAGCTAAGCATAAGCTCTCAGAATGTGTCAATTATTTTATCAATAATATATGTTACTTATACTAGTCTAGTATATTAAGTAGGGATGGAAGTCTCGGTTTTTTTTCCGAGACCGAGACCGAGACCGAGACCACGAAACCGAGACTACCGAGACCGAGACCAAATTCCGAGACCACCAAAACCGAGACTTTGGGTCTTTTTTTGCCATTTTTTTACCTACTGATTTGATGAATATTTTACAAGTTTTTACGTAAATTTGCAAGACCATGGTCAGACACCTTATGTATTTTTTAACTAACAGCTACATCACGACAATTTTAGTTACATTTCTGGTTCTTTCTTCTTTTTGTGTGAGACCATGTGTTCTTGAATATTGTGAAATTCTGACCGCTCCCAGACAGACACAATTTGTCCTTGTTCTCACCAGAAAATAGCATTTTTGACACTGATTGGCTCGAATTTAGTTAAAAATCGCTCCGATTGTATTGGAATTACCAATCACTTGCTAAAATACACCCAAGATAGAAAGGTTTTTTGGCTTGAAATTAGACCCGCACGCCGTGACGCTCTTTCATTCTTTGCCTCCGGCGCGACCCCCCTTTGAGTGGGCCCACTCAATCCCCTGGGACTAAATTTTAGTTGAGAGTAGAGTCTTCCATTTTCATCTGATCTCCCGAACTACATGTGTCACCGCCTGGTTCTGAGTAGTGCGTTAGTTGTATATACTTTCACTTCACAGATTTTTGTTTTTTTATTTTTGTTAAACTCATTTTAATTGGAATTTACAGTTAACTATGTCAAGCCACCAATTGACATAAAAAAGTTAACAAGCCAAACATGAATATTAAAGAATAAAATCATTCGGACAGACTCGAAAGATAGTATGAAAGTAACAAACCTAATCACAAACATACATTTTTGCTTGTGTTACTGATAAACTAAACAACCACGGTAAAGTTGTTTTCGGAAAAAATTGACAGAATTAGACTGTTTGGTCTGAAATTTTGGTGAAATGAAAACTTCCGAAAAAATTTTCCTGCCAAAAATATAAACCAAAGGGGGGACCACAGGAAAATTTTTCACAGATTTGAGAAATCGAGACCGGGTACAAACCGAGACTTTTCGACTACCGAGACCGAGACCGAGACCGAGACCGAGACTGGGCTGGTCTCGGGTTTTGACCGAGACCGAGACCGAGACTTCCATCCCTAATATTAAGTAATTCTTTAAACTGTTAGTGGCGGCCATCGGCTCATTGAAGGTTCTCCGTGGTTAATGAAAATTTCAGTTGAAAATGATTAATGAAGTTAGGACAGCAAATTAATAGAAGGGAAGTGAAGTTTAGCTAAGCATCTTTGCAGTGGTGCAGTTTTTCTTTTTTGCACACAAGAAAACTTTATATAGTATTTACATATGCAGATATGCAGAACTTACATACATTTTATCACATAGACGTAAACGCGGAAGAGACATTGGACATGTAAAAGACACTAATATCTAGAACTTACTTTCTAGGCATGTGAAAGCAGAAGTGACATAAAGTTTAAATTTTTGTGATTTATCTTAGTCTATGAGGACGGTAGAGTGAAAGAGTGTGAGACATACAAATTGTAAATTCATACACATTTAAAAGTACATTTCATCACATATACAAATAAATAAAACATAAGTGTGGTGATTTACACGTAAAATAAAAAACTCTTAAACAGTTTATTTATGTATTATGGGTTTATGAAAAAGTCTTTTGAAATGTTAACAGTCAACAATACAGCTTAGAAATACGATTAAAGTGCATGAAGCACAAGAAAACGAGTAATAGGATATAAAGAATTGAGGACCCCCAATTTAACGGAGAGACCCGCATATATGCTTGAGCTATTCGGCCAAGTATATATGCTTCTTGTAGGAACCGCCTTGCTCCCCAGTCCCCACATAATTTTAACATAATTTTTAAACATTTTTAGCATGTTTTTAACAGCCAAGTTCTTCCTGTGTTAATCCTATTTTTTGGTGTTAAATGCAGTTGGGGGGTGGGGGAAATAGTGGACCTATTTTTTTTTAGTAGAGCACCTTGGGGGAAGCATTTTTGCTTCAAGAACCCCTATTTCATTTTTTAGATTTTCTGAGATACGACCCCCCGAAATCTGAACCCTCAGTGAGGGACGTTTTTGCAATTGTTTTCCGAAGCTTTTGATTTTTCCGTTCTAATCGTGTCTAAATGGTGTCAGATTATTGTTTACAATTTTTTAGAATCAAAACAAAGGCTCTTTGACCCGGTTCCTGCCGAAAAATTGGCCAAATTCGCCAGAAACGTTCAATTTTTGACCAAATTCAAACTTGGCCTTAATTTAGGCTTGGGCTTAGGCTTAGGGCTTAGGCTTAGGTTCAGGCTTAGGCTTAGGCTTAGGCTTAGGCTTAGGTTCAGGCTTAGGCTTAGGCTCAGGCTTAGGCAATAAAAAATCAAAATTTTCAGAAAAAATCCTGCCAGCTTAGCCTAGAGAATCCTGCCAACTAAGCCTAGACGATGCCTTAAAATATCATAACGCATTCAAAACTATCCAAAAACAAAGATTATAGCCATTTTTGGCTTCGAACTTTGGCCTACGTTCACTTCCAAAAACACTGAAAATGCAATTTTCCAGGGGTCATAGGCCATAGCTCAGAAAATCCAAATTTGTGGATAAAGGTTCTTAAAACCATAAAGGATAAAGGGACATTTTGCAATTTTTTTCGAAAACCCGTATTTTTCTTTTCTGAACGTGTTTAAGGCAGTGGCGTACCCAGGGGGGGGGGCTAGGGGGACATCAGCCCCCCCCTTCGCGATTTCAGCCCCCCCCCTTTTTTTACTTTTTTTCCTGTGGTCTTCTTTGGTTTTATGACACCGCTGTCCGGCACGTTCCCAATTGACTAAATTTACACTGAAATTTCAAAAATTTTCCAAAATTTTCTTTCGAGGGGATCTCGCCCTTAATTCATTACTGCTCTAATGTATATACATGACTTATATCTGCTATGGTGTATTAATAATGAGTAATGCTGACAACTATTATTGGTATTTAGTTATATATTTTGTGTGGCTTTTAATTAAGAACCGTGTGGTAGGTGGAGTGGAGGACGAACGTCTAAGGACAGCCCTTGTCACCCATGGTTTTTCTTCAATTTTTTCCTGTATACAACGTATTTTTCAGGTTTGCTAGTCCCCCCATTGCCGATTTTTTGTGCTTTTTTTATCTAAATAGGTTAAAAGTTTGAAATATTTGACATAACAAAATCTGACTCTGAACAGACCGCTGCAACAACTATGATTTCACGACAAGTGTTGCTTAGAATTGGTTTTTCTATGCAATTATTATTTCAAAATTCTAAAAATACTCTAGCTTCTGGGGGGGGGGGCTGCCAAACCCAGACCCCTGCAACCACTATGATTTCACAACAAGTGTTGCTTAGAATTGCTTTTTCAATGCAAATTTTATTTCAAATTCTAAAAAAGCTTCAGCTTCTGGGGGCTGCCGCTCCCAGACCCCTGCAACCACTATGATTTCACACCAAGTGTTGCTCAGAATTGCTTTTTCAATGCAAATTTCATTTCAAAATTCTAAAAAAGCCTTAGCTTCTGGGGGCTGCCGCCCCCAGACCCCTGCAACCACTATGATTTCACAAGTGTTGCTTAGAATTGCTTTTTCAATGCAAATTTTATTTCAAATTCTAAAAAAGCTTCAGCTTCTGGGGGCTGCCAAACCCAGACCCCTGCAACCACTATGATTTCACAACAAGTGTTGCTTAGAATTGCTTTTTCAATGCAAATTTTATTTCAAAATTCTAAAAAAGCTTCAACTTCTGGGGGCTGCCGCTCCCAGACCCCTGCAACCACTATGATTTCACACCAAGTGTTGCTCAGAATTGCTTTTTCAATGCAAATTTCATTTCAAAATTCTAAAAAAGCCTTAGCTTCTGGGGGCTGCCGCCCCCAGACCCCTGCAACCACTATGATTTCACAACAAGTGTTGCTTAGAATTGCTTTTTCAATGCAAATTTTATTTCAAATTCTAAAAAAGCTTCAGCTTCTGGGGGCTGCCGCCCCCAGACCCCTGCAACCTCTATGATTTCACACCAAGTGTTGCTTAGAATTGCTTTTTCAATGCAAATTTTATTTCAAAATTCTAAAAAAGCCTTAGCTTCTGGGGGCTGCCGCCCCCAGACCCCTGCAACCACTATGATTTCACAACAAGTGTTGCTTAGAATTGCTTTTTCAATGCAAATTTTATTTCAAAATTCTAAAAACGCTTCAGCTTCTGCACAGGAAAAATTTTTTTCGAAAAGTGACCGAAAATTGAAGGAAAATTGGAGGAAATGCAATTTGAACCAATTTTAAAATATGTATTCCTTTAAATTTTATACTCATTTCGTGCGTTTTTAGTACATATTTTGCCTAAACTTTTGCGTTTTTTCCTTTAACTTTCGGTTTTATTTCTACACATTTTCAGTTTAATTTTGGCTTAATTTCGGTCACATTTCCGCTAAATTTCCGCAGCTTTTCTGTCATTTTTCAGCAATATTTCCTTTAAATTTCAGTCAAATTTCCGCTAAATTTCTGCAGCTTTTCTGTTATTTTTCAGCAATGTTTCATTTAATTTTCCGTCATATTTCCGCTAAATTTCTACAACTTTTCTGTTATTTTTCACTATTGTTTCATTCATATTTCCTTCAAATTTCAGCCAAATTTCCGCAACTTTTCTATTATTTTTCAGCACTTAGTATGTGATTACGGGCCTAAGTGTTACTCACATACATTATGTACACATACACTTATGTACTGTACTTACATATGTACACTTCGCTTAGCTGCTTCGCAATTGTTTCGGTTTTGTATTCACATTATGTTTAGTGTTTGGCTTAGTGGGGGGGGGGGTTGGGGCTAAGCTAAGCGATTAGTTGGGGATTTGTATTGAGCTCTCTTTCATGCAAGGCTCAACATATGTGAGTGTGCGTGTACGTTTTCAAGTTTACGCTTGAGGTTGGGATTTCAGCTTAAGCTGAGGGTCAGGCTTAAGTTTTGTAATTTTGAAATTTATATGTTTACATAACGTGATGAGCCTTGCAGAAGGCACAGGAAAACCAGGAATCTGAATTTTCTGTAAAATTTTTTCGGTTACGGATTTTTCAGATGTTTTTTACCCTTTCCATTCAGAGACATTTTACAGACTTTCAAAGGAAATTCAGATAAATTTCAGAGAAGTTCAGGGGAAATTCAGAGAATTTCACCCAGAATTCAGAGACTCTGAATTTTATCTGAAAAAAATGTTACTGGCTTTTCAGATAAATTTCAGATACTTTTTACAAGAATTTCAGATAAAATTTACCTGATATTTACAGATGTGAAAAACATGTGAATTTTCTCTGAAACTCGTGTAAAAAGTATCTGAAATTGATCTGAAAAGCCAGTAACATTTTTTTCAGATAAAATTCAGAGTCTCTGAATTCTGGGTGAAATTCTCTGAATTTCCCCTGAACTTCTCTGAAATTTATCTGAATTTCCTTTGAAAGTCTGTAAAATGTCTCTGAATGGAAAGGGTAAAAAACATCTGAAAAATCCGTAACCGAAAAAATTTTACAGAAAATTCAGATTTCGTGGTTTTCCTGTGAGGAAAGCCACTTTTTCTGCTGTAGAGAAGGGTTAAGTTGACTTTGGGTGGCTTTTGCCGCCGAGGGAATGAATGGCATGCAATTTAAGGTGCATTAGTGACATTTGCCGACCAAGTTGAGCCTTGTCGGTCTTTTAATCTGTCGAAATAAAAAATGCACTTTGTTTTTCAAGTTAGTTTTTTTGCATTTCTGAGACAGCACCATCGATGTAATTTTTCTTCATGGGCCGTATTCTCAAAATCACCTGCAGCTAAAGTTAGGCTAAGTCGTATTCTCAAACAATGACTAAAGCCAATGTGATAGCTCAGGTTACCCTTAATATTCGGACGAGAAAAGTGCTTTATCTTGTTTCGCAGCTAAAGTTAATGTACTGCGCAAATTTTTAACCTCAACCGTTGACGTTAACCTTGTTTTCAATTTTAACTTTACCTTTACCCACATTGTTTGTAATAAAATCCCGGTCCACAAATTTAGATTTTCCGAAAATTTCTTGAAAATAGCATTTTCAGTGTCTTTTGGAAGTGAATGTAGGCCAAAGTTTGAATTTGAAGCCAAACTATGTGGCTAAACCCGAAATTTGAGCCTTTTGTGAGGCTCGTTTTCGCAAAATTTTCAGAAACCCGTATTTTTGCCGTTCCAAGATACTTAAATGAAGTGTAAATAATGTTTAAAAATTTTTAGAACCAAGTCGACACACATTATATAACCCTATTCTTTTTGAAAAATTGGCCAGTCACCTGAAGCCTCCAATTTCTGGCGTATTTTTAAAAAAACAAAAATACATATATAGACCGCCGCCGTTGAAAATTTAAAAAAAAGTGAGGGACATGCCCGGAAATTTTGGGGTTAAATGCAGTAGGGGGGAGAATAGTGGATCTATTTTTTTAGTAGAATGCAGCAAAATGCAGCCAAATTTTTGTGTTCAGGTATCATTCGTAACCGAGTACTTTGGGTGCAAAGTTTGCACTGAAATTGCAAAAACCTCACAAATGAAACTACCACTTTAAGTGGGTTGCAATCAATCTCACCACTGTCGAGGCTAATGATAACGTGAGTATGAACAGCGGAAATCTTGCTAAAAAAGCATGGAAAATGACCTCTGCTTTGACTGAAATGTATTTGTAACAATGCGGCATAAAGTAAGAATTCGAAAAACACGTCAATTGAAGCAAAAACTTGTAAAAATATATGGAAAAGCAACTAAATCTAGCACAAATATGTAGGAAAGTGAAAGGAAATATAACCGAAAAGTAAAAGAAAATATATATACATAACGGAAACATGACCGAAGGAAATTTGACCGAAAAGTGAAGGAAATATAAATGAAATATGATCGAAAAGTGAAGGAAATATGACAGAAAAGTGAAGGAAATGTGAAAGAAATATGACCGAAAAGTGAAGGAAATATGACCGAAAAGTGAAGGAAAAATATGAGCCGAAAAGTGACGGAAAGTTGGACTAAATGGAGGAAATGTGACGGAAAAATGAAGGAAATATTGCGGAAATGTTGCGGAAATGTGTCTGAAATGTGACGGAAAGTGAGAATTGTTATTGGAGGAAATTTGACGGAAATAGAGAGGAAATGTGAAGGAAATTTTTCCTTCGTTTTTCCGTCATTTTTCAGTGACATTTCAAAATTATTTTTTCCGGTGCTGGGGGCTGCCGCCCCTAGACCCCTGCAACTACTATGATTTCACACCAAGTGTTGCTTAGAATTGCATTTTTCAATGCAAATTTTATTTCAAAATTTTGAAAAAGCCCAGCTTCTGTGGGCTGCCGCCCCCAGACCCCTGCAACCACTATGATTTCAGGACAACTGTTGCTTAGAAATGGTTTTTCAATGCAAATTTTATTTCAAAATTCTAAAAAAGCTCCAGCTTCTGGGAGGTTTCCAAATTTTAAAAAGCTGAACTTTCTGCAGACTGCCGCGGACTGCGTGTGCGTTTTCACCCCCCCCCCCCCGGTCGTCGACCATCAGTTCAGCCCCCCCCTTCGCGTAATCCTGTGTACGCTACTGGTTTAAGGTGGCACTCCTGAAATGTGGGTTTTGGCCATTATTTTGAAAACGCGCAAAAATAAACATGCATCGTAAGAACAAAAGTTGATCAGAAGTGAATTTCCTTCAGTTTGATGTGCATATCACATAAAAATTTTTTTGACCATTTTTGAGCAAATTTCGTCAACAAAAATAGATTTTCACGGAAATGCCTTCACAAGCCAGTGCATTTACACGTATGTAATGAATATGAAAGGCTGAAAAACACTAGCAGTTGTGTTTTACTGAAACGTATTTAAAAAATTTTGGTGTTTCATTGAGTGTGGTATAATTTTTTTGTGAACTAACGCAATACTTTCTGCATGAGACAGAAATATAGTGCGTGTGAATACAAACGCAAATTTTCGGCTTGCGATTTTAAAAAATTGGCTCAACGAAAAAAGTTAAAATTTGGCACATAAATGCACCTTGTCATCTTCGAGCGGTCGCAAAATTTGATTTTTGGCAAATCGATAGTATCTAAAAAATTTAGCAAAATTTATGTTTTTCAAAAATCGCGATTTTAGTGTGTTTCGATATATCAATCATATTCATCAAAAATTACTTTTTGCGGCAGTGAATGCTAATTTGTATCAACTTCATTTTCTGTATTTAGGCAAACTTTTACACCAGCTTGCCATTGTATATCTAAAATTGACCCAAAACTGCCGTTTTTTGAAAAGTCACATTTCAGGAGCGCCACATCAAATGGAGTCAATATGTTTACAATTATAATCAAAACAAAGGCCCTTTGACACCGTTCCTTTCTCAAAATTGGTCAAATGCACCAGAATCGTCCAATTTTTAACCAAATTCGAACTGGGCCTCAATTTAGGCTTGGGCTTAGGCTTAGCCTTAGAATAGGACTTAGGCTTAGGCTTAGTATCAGGCTTAAGCTCAACTTCTAGTTAAGGGGGCGCTCCGGGAATCAAGGATTTGGGCCGTATTTTTCAAAAACAGCCAACATGACCTATAATTTTTGAAGGAAAGTTGCCCAAAATACTATTTCTGATGTTTTAACGTGCATATCTCCATAGCAAAAAATTTGGAAAAAATTGGACAATTTACTGGTTTTATTCGACTTTTACACAAATTCAGCAAGTAAGCCAGTGCATCAACGCTTTTTGAGGTTTTCCAAACAGACGATACGTAGATTTTATTAGTCGTAATGAAAAATTAAAACAATTTTATTGCGTTCTGTGCAAAACAATCGCACAAGGAACCATTTTCAGAAACAGCAGACTCAAATATAGCTGTTGAATAAAAACCATTTTTCGGCATTCGATTATAAAATGCTGGAAAAACATTTTTCTACAAAATTTTGCACAATTATAGCCTTAGGCTCTGCGCAGTTGAACAATTTTTTAGTTTTTTAAAATAAAGCTTAAAAATTTTTTTATATGAATTTTATTGCTCAGAGTTCGACTTCGAAAACACATAATGATATTTTTTATCTAAACCCGACATAAATATTAAAAATCAAAATATTGTTCAACTAGACAAGCACATAACCTACATTTCGGTATATAAAGTGTGACTATTTGCAAAGCATAAGCAGAGTTATCGTTTGCCGAAAACTCACTCACGTTTGGTGCTCTGGGAGTCACGTGACATAATCACGTGATTTGAAATTTTGCCTCCAGTGTTCTTTTGTGCCATACTACATATATGTATAGTAAAGTTTGACATTTGCCAACTTTTCTGCCAATTTTCGATGTAACCCCCGATTCCCGGAGCGCCCCCTTAAAAACTTCCTTGATGCTCACAACCAAGCACAAGGTAATTTAGTTTTAAAAGTTAAGCTTTATTTATTATTCAACAGTAGCAAATGTCTTTTTATTTGATGCTAGGAACTAACACAGGAAAACCGCCACTCTTAATTTGGTCTTAATTTGGTCTTAAATTTATAACATTTAAGACTATTTTAAGAGTTCTTAATTTGGTCTAAATTTGGTCTGAAATTTTTAAGACTAAATTTAGACCATTTTTAGATTGGGCCGGAAGACCAGAACGTTTTAGACCAAGTTCAGATTATCTGAAAACAGTCTAAAAATATTTTAGACCAATTTTAGAGTGTTTTAAGATTTGAAATAAAACTGAAAAATGACTCTTAAAATGGTCTTAAAACTTTTAAGATTGGTTCAGAGTAATTTAAGACTAGTTTTAGAGTGATTTAAGATAATCTAAAATTAGTCTTAAATACTCTTAAAACACTCTAAAATGGCTGCTGGCTGAGTTTTGCAGGTTTTTAGACTGTTTTAAGAGTGAATTAAGATAATCTTAAAAACTCTTAAATCACTCTTAAAACACTCTAAAATGTCTCCTGGCTGAGTTTTGAGTGTTTTAGACTGTTTTAAGAGTGAATTAAGATAATCTTAAAAACTCTTAAATCACTCTTAAATCACTTATAGTTTGCTTTAATACATATATTCACTGTTTTTTAACCTTTTGTAATCAGATTTTTTCGTTTTCGTTGTTTTCGGCAGTCTATATTTTTCAAGTTTTGTAAATATATAATATATCATATATATATATATTATATATATATATATATATATATATATATATATATATATATTTACAGTATTTTATGTATATGCATTTCAGGTCATTTTGTCATTTTTTATATACTATATATATTTTTCTTGATTTAAGGATAATTTTCACACTTTTGAGAGCAGCTTGAAACTTGAAAGAATTTTAGCAAAACCAAAATTTTTCTCAACATGGGCATATATAAAGGGGTAATTGCGTTTTTACGTGTTGTTTGGAAAGCCATAGCTCAGCGTTTACAAATTCGAATCACAAGCGGTATTTTGCATTAAGTAGACCAATATCTTACCTAAATGTGTGCCATGCATTGAAACGTATATAACCTGTCATTTTGTTTCCAGTACACGCGGCTAATCAGGGTTGGCGCAATAGCCCCCAACCCTAGAATAGGAAAATTTAGCACTATTGCGGATTTTGAGAATTTGAATTTTTTGTAGCTCAAAATATAGAAGAGCTTTTACACGAAATTGTGTGTGTACAACCCTTGGCAGTACCTAAGTGCTGGCAAAATTTCAGCCGGATCGGTCAAGTATTTTCTGAGATACCCCCGGGGACCCCCCAAAATTGACGGACTTTAGCTCTTTTTTTTCCCAGAACTTTTCTCGCCGGTAGTTCATCCGAGCGACACCTTTTTTGGTTTTTCACATTTCGTATGGCCTGCAATAGACACGGAAAAAATGGTTTTGCTCGGGTGTTTCCGTGCGAGGCTGTGCTGGGAGGGGGGAAACCCCTTTTTTGGGGTCTAAAAATGAGTAAGTACGAAAAAGTTTAGCACACTTTTTAAGAAGTTGCGCAAAACGGCCAGTCATGATCTTTTGCATGTTAGGTGGTACAGTAGTGGAATAGAAACTAACATGGGCTTTTTTTTTAATTTCGGTCTATAAGCCCCAGGGCATGCCCATACCCCCTGCCACGTGTATTACGGGGGTAGGTTCGCTACGGCAGTGGAGCTGTCATGGTTATAGCTGGAGGTCTATCGTTTTGTATACGAATATAAACCCATATGCTGTGCATTCACTGGTATTATCACTTTCATGCTCAGATGTTGAATAGTCCCCTAGACGGTACCCCCCCCCCCCCGGTTGGCTGTATGTCATGTATGCGCGTACGTAACTTCACAGTAGAATAATTAGGTTTGCTATTTGTTTTTCATGATAGTTTAAGTTTTTGCGTGTAATATGGATTATGAACTTGCGAACATATCATATTAATACCCATTGCCCCACCGATTACCGCCCGAGGGTGTTCCCTGAGGGGACTCGGGACCCTTTTGCACTTTTGGGGTCAAAAAATTTTTTTCGACTATTCTCAAAAACTTGTCTCTAGAGGTAGTTTTGTGTCCTGAACACGAATCTGGAATTTATTTTTCTGGCCCATACCCCGACACCCCGTACGAAACCTGTTTTGGTGATGTTTCACCAAAATTTGGCATTTTTTGGAATATTTAGGCTTTAGCTGCTGCGTACCACCTAAATCCAAGAATGGTAGACGCGGACGGTGTTTGGCCACCGTTTATAACATAATAAGTGCAAAAATCTATTTATTTTTAATGCATTTAAATACTAAAAAAATGTATATTTGGGCAGAAGTCATTTCTGCAAAAAGGGTCGATTTTTGAAGATTTATTGTGAGTCACATAGGTGTCGGAGAAACGGTTTTTTTAGTCCATACTGCAGCCTAAGAGTTGTAGAACACGATGGGATTGAGTTTATACTCACTGCTAATAGAACAGCCGAAAAAAGTGGTAGGGTTTTTTCCCCGCATTAGGGTTTTTTTCCCGCATAGGGTTTTTTCCCCGGACGTTTCGAGGCTTATTACTCAGAAACGTGTGTAGTTAGAATCCATTTTATTAGTGCAACAGTTAGGCGAAAGATGGCCGTTATAACAGCCGCGAGCATTAATAGATCCGATTTATGTGGAGCGCAGGAGGACCCGAAAAGTTGAAAATAGGGTTTTTTCCCCGCACCACTATACGTGACGAAATATGAAAATGCGGGTTCTTCCCCGCCTGGTATATAATTACTAGATCTGTATAATATTAGATACTGTCGCATACGTGCACCGATATATCGGTCACGTTCACGTATATACCAATAAGGCTGACGCAAAAGCCTGGGCAGTGCAAATATACTCTTAAACTGCTCTTAAAATGATCTAAAACTAATCTTAATTTACTCTTAAATCAGTCTTAAATTGGTCTATAACTGGTCTTAATTTACTCTTGAAACAATCCACATTGTTAGGCAGATGGACCAGTTTTAGATTATCTTAATTTACTCTTAAATCACTCTTAAATTAGTCTAAATCGAGTCTTAATTTACTCTTAAAACAATCTAAAACAAAGGCAGCTGAGCCGGACTGAATTTTAGACCAGTTTTAGATTATCTTAATTTACTCTTAAATCACTCTTAAATTGGTCTAAAACTGGTCTTAATTCACTCTTAAAACAATCTAAAACAAAGGCAGCTGAGCTGGACTGAATTTAAGACCAGTTTTAGATTATCTTAATTTACTCTTAAATCACTCTTAAATTGGTCTAAAACTGGTCTTAATTCACTCTTAAAACAATCTAAAACAAAGGCAGCTGAGCTGGACTGAATTTAAGACCAGTTTTAGATTATCTTAATTTACTCTTAAATCACTCTTAAATTGGTCTAAAACTAGTCTTAATTTACTCTAAAAACAATCTAAAACTATGCAGCGTACTTCCAAACTGCATTTTAGACTGATTTAAGATTATCTTAAAACAGTCTTAAATAATCTAAAATGAGTCTTAAATAATCTAAAAACACTCTAAATTCACTCTTAAAACAGTCTTAACTTGCTCTCTTAATTCACTCTTAAAATTTTTAGAGTGTTTTTAGACTGGTTTTAGACCATTTTAAGAGTCGCCCTATCTTCCTGTGTAACTCTAATCCTTTGCGCACTCACATACTGAGTCTAAGCATGAGCACTAAGCCTCAGCCTAAGCACCAAGCCTAAGCTTTGAGTCTAAGCGCTAAGCCTAAAGGCCGATTCACACGGTGCGTTTTTACTGCGATTTTGCCGCAGCGTTTTTGTCGCTGCGGCAAAACGCAGCTTGCCGCACGCAAAACGCAATACTCTGAACAGACGCAGCGTTTTTAGTGCGGAATGCCTGCGTCTTGATTTTGCCGCAGCGTTTTAAACGCCAGACTGCTACTCGACCTGCGATTTCATTGCGTTTTGATGTTGCGGACGTGTTGGCATAAACAAATTTCGCGGACCAATTTGTCATTTTTTTGAAACAGTAAAGACGCAGCAAACTGACCTGTGAGACGCACTAAGGCCGCAAAGCTTGTTCAGACGGTGCGTTTCGCTTGCGACACCCTGCGGCTTGCGTTTTGCGTCAAAATCGCAGCGGCAAAAACGCACCGTGTGAATCGGCCTTAAGCCTAAGCCTGAGGCCTAATTTGAAAGAAAAACCTGCTAAGAAGCATCAAAAATAACTGTACCGCACTAAAAACCGCCAACCAGCGCCATATTTTAAAAAATTTCGCAGCTATAGTCCGAAATTTGTACTGAACCTTACTTGTGCTGTAACGCTTCAATCAGCGTGGTTAAGTACGAACCTTAAGTACGAACCACGACCAGGATATCCATGGATAGGCTTATGGCAAGGCGTTGAATCAATCCTGGTAGGTTTTCGTCCCCGGGCAGGAGGGGACGCTTGGCGTTTTTTGGACTGAAAGCAGAACAGGTACGAGCCAGCAACGAAGTGGTTAAATGTCTCAAAGCGTGCCGGAAGCGTGGAGACGCCTTTTGAAGCTTTCGAGCGATGGCGCGAGAACCACGTTGGTGGGCAAGATGTTTAAGTGTGGAATTAAAAGATACGCATAGCAGAAGTGACGTAGATTTCGACGGGCTACAGGGCGGCAATTTACAAGTTTGAGGGGGTGTCCACGTAAGCCGGAGTCACTGGCGTAGCGGAAAAGGTGGGTCCAGTCGTAGTCTATGAGATTGTGGAGCAGCTGGTACGTTAAAATCAGATCGGCCCGGAAGCGCCTTGTCTCAAGTTTCTGTAGGCCCAGATACCGCAGACGATCTTCATACGACATGCCAGCCACCCCATACACCATTCTGGTGGCTCTGCGCTGGACTCTTTCTAACAAATTGATATCTGACTGCAGATAAGGAGCCCATGCTTGGCATGCGTATTCAAGTTTAGGCCTGACAATGGAGCGGTAAAGTAGTATAAAGGGCCTCTTGTGCATTATGCCAAAGGTTCGAAACATAAGGCTAACAAGTTTCTGGCCTTCCGCTGCAATTTTTTGGCAATGATCGGAGGACTTTAGGTTGTCAGAGATTTGGCAGCCGAGATGCTTTTCACAGGCTACCGACTGCAGAGGCTCACCGCAAAGATAGTACTCATACTCGGGGTTTTGTAGCCCAAAGTGGAGAACAACACACTTAGGTATGCCAAAGGACATGAGCCATCTCTCAGCCCAGTCACCGGCCAAGTTTAGGTCCCCCTGCAGCACGTTAGCATCTTGAATAAAGTTAAAGGGCTGAAGCTTGTGAAGGAAGCTGGTATCATCTGCAAACTTCCAGACGTGGCTCGCCATATTGTCGTCCAAATCGTTAATATAAAACAGGAAAAGAACTGGACCCAAGACTGATCCTTGTGGGACCCCGCTAGTCACCGCGCAACGCCGAGACACAGCATTGCTAATGATGACAGACTGAGATCGGTTTCCCAAAAAAGCCTTGAGCCATGCCAAGCAAGATCCGCGAATGCCATAGGCTTCGAGCTTGGATAACAGTCGCTTGTGAGAAACCACATCAAAAGCTTTCTTCAAATCAAGAAAAACTGCATCAGCTGCATAGCCCTTGTCGACATATTCAGTCACAGAGTTAAAGAAATCCACTAATTGGAGGGTAGTAGAGCGGCGACTGCGAAAACCGAACTGCGTAGACGATAATATGTCGTGATTTTTGGCAAAACTCAGGAGAGACTTTTTCACAATCGATTCCATTGACTTAGAGCAAGAAGCAGTCAGACTGACTGGTCGATAGTTAGCGGGGTCCAGCTTGGATCCTTTTTTGAATATGGGCACAACATGAGCAAACGACCAGTCTCTAGGCAGGGCGTGACTGTTGAATGATTTATAAAACAGGACTGAGAGCGGTTTTGCCAGTGCATAGCGACACTTCGAGAGCACCAGATTAGAAATTCCATCAGGACCTGGAGAAGACCCTGTTTTCAGCTTGCTGAGAGTGTCCAAGACAGACAAGGGAGAGAAGTCGATCGTTTCTAAGGAAGCCTGAAGCCGAGCCGGTAGGTAAGTGTCCAGATCTACAGGCAGACCGTCATCACTCGTAAATACGGAAGCAACAAAGTCATTAAAAATATCAGCGACCTCACCAGGGCTGTCTTTGATTTGGCCAGTCTGGTCGCGCAACTGAGGCGTAGCAGTAGAAGGGCGGAGTTTGGATTGAGCATGCCGCCAAAAAATCTTAGGCTTGGTGCTGATTTGATCAGCAATTTTATTCAGAAAAATACGCTTCGCTCGACGAACCTCCATATCCGTTGACACAGATTGACGTCGAAATGCCTCCCAGGAGACCTGAGTTCTCTGGCGGCGGTAGTGGCGGTAGGCATTTTTCTGTCGCTTTATTTCTTTCCAGCAGCGATAGTTAGCCCATACAGGTCTATGCTTAGATCGGGGCATAAACGCGGGCACAAAAAGATCAATGGCTTCTAGTAAGCTATCTCTAATCAACGTCCAGATCTCGTTAACCGCCAGACTTTCCAAGTCACAGCTCAGGGCCACGCTAATATGATTACACATAGCCCGCCAATCGGCCCGGGCCCAGGATTTCGCATAATTTGGTACGGCAGACTGGGATACCCTCTTGAGTTTAAGGCAAAATCTGACAGTAGAGTGATCGCTTGTTCCCATCGGAACATCCACAACTAAACTTTCAACACAGTCAGAGGAGCAGAAGACTAGGTCCAGAATGTTATCCTTCCGAGTAGGCTCGAAAACAAACTGGTGCAAATTGAGATTAAATACAGCATCCATAAACGCATCGCACTGAACAGGCCAACATGGAGCCAACCAGTCGATATTAGGATAATTTAAATCGCCAACGAGCAGAATATCGTCAAGGATAAGATTTGGTAGCTTGTGGAGATAGTCGATTAAAGCTTGGTTATCAGCCGGTGAGTTAGAAGGGGAGCGATATACACAACAAACTAGAAGCTTATAGTTAGATTGTAGTGGAAGAACGCAAAGCACAGTATCCGAATGGTCACAATGTCCAGCGGGTGAGTAAGGCTTGAGCGAGTTATGAACATAGATAATACAGCCACCGCCGTGGGTCTCGCGATCATTGCGAAACAAGCAAAAGTTTTTCAGAGCATATTCCGAATCCGAAATAACACTTGTTCCCCACGTTTCCGTCACGCATATCAACTGAACCACTTCGCTGCTAGCTATAAACTCCAGATAAGGCAGTTTTGGGAGCAGGGACTGAGCGTTAAATAACAGACATTGAAGAGGGTTAGAAGAATCTACAATACAGTTAACATAATTAGTAGAATACACAGAGTTACAGTTAACTTTTACAGATAGACTAGCATCAGACATTTCAGATAACACAGAAATCCCTGCTAAGTTGGCCTGCCCTCCCTGGGGTGTCCTGACTGTAAAAAAGGATCCCCATTTTCGGCACCCAGAATAATTTCGCCTCTTCGAATATGCGCCCCACGGTTTGTGAGCTTTGCCAGTTTAAGCTCATCGTATAACTTTTTGTCCGCTATTTGCTGGGCAGGTGTTCGATCAGCCTTCAAGCTCACTTTTGCAAATCGGGCATCAGTGCAGCCTTTCAAATTTTTGGCATTTTTTAAAATGGTTGTGACAGATGCAGGAGACTTGAAAACAATTTTGACAGGCCGGGGTTTTGTGGCCACATTTACACCCTGATTGGCCTGCGCCTTCCCAGCACGATAAGCAGATTCATAAGGAAAGTCATCAGGTTGCAATCCGATAGCCATGAGTAGCTGGGCAATTAATTCTTTATCACCTGCGGCCGGGCTGGTAGCGGTTGCGGCAGGTTTCAAATTGAAAATCATCAAGTTTGATTTGATATCGCTCGATATCTTGAAACTCGCTTACAGCCTTACTCACGACCCGCTCTAGATTTGTAGGAGAAGATGCAAGAACAGGATTTGAATTTTCCACTTTTTTTGCCAATTCAACAAACTTGTCTTGCAGGTCAGTGAAATTTTTTTCCAATTTATCGCAACGCTCCTTATTAGCGTTGCGCCCCTGTAAGATACTCATGACTACAGGATTGCAGCTGATGCAGTACCAGTGAACGCAGTCCGGGGCGCTGGAGATAGCACGGGCCACAGACGGAGATATGGAGGTACACACAGCATGGTATGTGGCCTTGCACAGGGTGCACTTCAAAAAAGCATCATTGTTGTCCACGTGAATCACCGTTCCGCAGCTTTGGAGGTGGCAGAGAGGGTTATCGTCGACATCTCCTTCCTTCGCCGAATTTCGAGTGCTGCGCGTCATCGTGGCAGCAGTGGCAATCAGTGCCAGTCCAATAACAAAATGGTAGCCTGAATCAAATTCTTTTTAAAAATTATATATATATATATATATATATATATATATATATATATATATATATATATATATATATATATATATATATATATAATATGGTCTGAGCCTGGGGGCGGCAGCCCCCAGAAGCTAGCGCTTTTTTAAAATTTTGAAATAAGATTTGCATTGAAAACTTATATAATTTCAAGCCACACTTAGCCAAGAAAGTAGAACGATCGCGGGGGTCTGGGGGCGGAAGCCCCCAGAAGCTAGCGCTTTTTTAAAATTTTGAAATAAGATTTGCATTGAAAACTTAATTTCAAGTTACACTTGGCCAAGAAAGTAGAATGCTCGCGGGTGTCTGGAGGCGGCAGCCCCTAGAAGCTAACGCTTTTTTAAAATTTTGAAATAAGATTTGCATTGAAAACTTATATAATTTCAAGCCACACTTAGCCAAGAAAGCAGAACGATCGCGGGGGTCTGGGGGCGGCAGCCCCCAGGAGCTAGCGCTTTTTTAAAATTTTGAAATAAGATTTGCATTGAAAACTTAATTTCAAGCCACACTTGGCCAAGAAAGTAAAATGATCGCGGGGGTCTGGGGGCGGCAGCCCCCAGGAGCTAGCGCTTTTTTAAAATTTTGAAATAAGATTTGCATTGAAAACTTAATTTCAAGCCACACTTGGCCAAGAAAGTAGAATGATCGCGGGTGTCTGGGGGCGGCAGCCCCCAGAAGCTAGCGCTTTTTTAAAATTTTGAACATTTGTTGCAGTGAAAAAGCTATTTCAGCAACAGTTTCTATTTTTTCCTAATCCTAACGCATATGCCATTTTGTCAATCCCGACTGCAAAAACTTGCACGCATACATGTAGTTGGGGGGGATGGGGGGGCAGACCCCCCCCCCCCCAAAATTCGGTCCCGGCGGAGAGAGGGGGGGTCCTGTCAGGGGGGAAAGAGGGGGGAGGGTCCAGGCGGGAGTAAAATTTTAGCCAAAATTGGAAAAAATTTTCATTTTTTCTTAAAATTTAAGCGATTTTCACCGAAATTTTGGCCAAATTTTTCAATATCGGTGTTTTTTGGTCAGCAAGCGTAGCGAACGAACTGCCGCATAAGTAAGATCATAACAAGGAACCGAATAAACTACGTATATAGTTGCAGGGGACTGAGTGAGGCAGCCCCCAGAAAAAGTTGAGAAATTTTTTAATTTTAGGCAAAATTTGGTCAATTGGAGGCGTATATATTGGAAATTTTTGAAATTTTTTCATGAGTTGGACAAAAGGGGGGTTCGGCCCTTGGCTCCCAGTGGGGGGGATGGGCAAAAACGCTGAGGGGGGGGCAAAATCGCTGAGGGGGGGGCCCGGGCCCCCTGGGCCCCCCCCCCCTGGCTACGCCACGGGTAGCAGCAAGTTTTGATTTGATGCAGTATTTTTGCCTAAATCCAATTTTTCGCGAAAAAGTTCATGTAAAGTTTAATTTTTGGACGAAGTTTGATTTTCAGCTGAAGCTTACATCCTACAAACTTCTAACCTAGCCTATTCGAAAGAGCGTTCAATTTTGACCCCCCCTCTGGGCTTGGGGGATATAGGGGGACTCCGGATCATTAGGCGAAAAAATGCCGTTTTTCCGACTTATTCCACCCCTAAGGGTTTTAACACCAAACATTTCACTTCAGATTTTTATTAAAAGGGGCGACAGCTATTTTGGGGGCTAGAAATCAGATTGGGGGCTTGGCTGACGATGGGGGTTCTATATTATTATTAAAAGATGGGGTAGGAAGCGATTTATGAGCAAAAATAATTTTTCCCCCCCAACCGAATGTAAACCCCTTAAAACTTCATAACGCACTCAAAACTATCCAAAAATAACAGTTAATATATATATATATATATATATATATATATATATATATATATATATATATATATATATATATATATATATATCAATTTTTGGCTTCAAACTTGAGCCTATGTTCACTTCTAAAAACACTGAAAATGCAATTTTAAGGGGTCATAACTCATAGCTCAGAAAATCCATATTTATAGATATGGGGGTTGTATTACCATAAATGCTTCCCTTGAGGTGCTCTACTCCAAAAAAATAGGTCCACTATTTTTCCTGCACTTGATCCAGAAATTCAATCTAAAGAACAAAACCCACATTTCACGGGCGTTTGCCCAGCAATTTTCAAAGGGGTGGCCGGTTCAGCCAAAATTTGTAGCTGTTCCAATTAGCGCAATGTAGGAGTCACATTCACATATATGCAGGCGCGGATCCAGGGATTTCCAAAGGGGGGGGGGACCTTGGGTGTTGACCGGGGAGGGGGGGGGGTAGCGAGCGTGACAAAATTTTTCCGATGCGTTTGAAAAAGTTGTCAGCAACACGTCCTAAAATCATAGCAATCGCAGGGGTCTGGGGTATATATATAAAATATACTAATATAATAATGTATTTAAGTTTAAGCTACACTTGTCGAGAAATTACATATTATAATACTTCATGTATATATGTAATAGTTCAAACGTAATTTGATTCAGTCGTCCATAGTTTCAGGTGGGCACTTTCCAGTCCTTGGCCAACATGTCTCACATGAGCACCAGTTCTGGTCGTCGCACGTCCGGCAGCTCCACCGCAACTCCCTATAAAAAGGGCCGGGAGGGGAAGCATGCGGAAACTCTGTCGGAGGACTCTGATAACGACGAGATTGGAGGGGGCGCTGGAATGGAGGGTCTTTCGATTGCAGCGACCACCTTTATTGCGGGGGGCCGACATATGGCCTTCCCCGGGGGGCCGTTCAGCTCCGTCACCCCCTCCATGTGCCCACAGGATTTGGTGTCTCAGTTGCAGATGATGGAAGAAACGCACCAGCCGGAGTATCGTTTTGATGAATTTGGATTCAAGGTGTGACATATCGCTTTTATTAACTTTACTGATACGGACACCCACCACAACTATCACCGGACTATATAATAGGATCGGTCATGCACGCTCAATATTGGCGTGCGTAGTAAAATCCGTTGAGGCTGAGCCTGGGGTTCAGGATGGGCATCATATTCTTTTGTCGGGCGTCATATTCATGCTATATATCGTTATTTTTTGAAATAAAATATATTGTTTTTTGCGTAAGTAGTTTTTTGCAGTGCTTTTTTGTAGCTTTAGGTTGAAGTGGAAGACGGTCCGGAGGATCAGTCCAGCAAAATTCTGTCCGTTCCCTTCGTCGAGGATCCGCAGCATCGACTGAAATGGATTGCCTATTTGGAGTTTACTCATAACCAAGTGGTCGAGGATTTGACCTGGGCCAAAATTGAGCCACTGCTACCGCAATCGGACAAACTGCGGTCTATGGTGCGGGCGGGAGTGCCCCACTCCCTGCGACCCTTCATCTGGCCCAGACTTTGTGGAGCCTTGATGAAAAAGCGTCAGGCCAACTTTTCCTACAAAGAAATCACCAAAACCACCACCAATGATCGCCTGATTGCTGCCAAGCAGATTGAAAAAGACCTGCTGCGCACTATGCCACACAATGCCTGCTTCATGTCCATGAATGGAACGGGCGTGCCCCGGCTTAGGCGTATTCTACGGGCCGTGGCCTACCTATATCCTGACATTGGCTATTGCCAGGGAATGGGGGTGGTGGTGGCCTCGCTGTTGCTGATTACAGACGAAGAAGACGCTTTCTGGCTGATGTGCACCATTTTAGAAGATATCCTACCCGCCTCCTATTATTCCAACTCTCTGCTGGGGGTTCAGGCCGATCAAAGAGTGCTGCAGCAATTGATTGGTAGCTTTTTGCCAGAAATAGACCTTGTCCTACGTGAACACGATATTGAACTATCGCTTATCTCGCTACACTGGTTTCTGACCCTATTCTCGTCCGTGATTAATATGAAAATTCTGGTTCGGTTTTGGGACATTTTGTTCTATGAGGGATCGGTGGCTTTATTTCAAGTAACCCTAGGACTGCTGAAATTACGCGAAAAAGACATTAAACAGTGCGAAAATTCGGCGCAACTTTTCAATTTGCTCTCCGATTTGCCGGCAAGCGCCGAAGATGCGGATGCTTTGCTGGATACGGCATTTAAGCTGGCTCCCTCCCTGAATAGCGTCATTGTTGCGTCGTGTCGCAAAAAACATTTGGCTCACTTAATGGCAGATCAGGGTACGCTAATTAATCCGGACATTGACTGCAATCTGCCCAAACAGCAAGTGCAGAGGCGAAAACTGAAGCGCTCGCAGTCCATTGTGTCGACCATTTTCCGGGTAGCCGACGCTCCGACATCCTGGGAAGCGGAGGATATTCGAGTGAAAAATATTCGCCAAACAGAGGTTTTGGTCGATTTGAAGGATAGCATTCTGAAAGTTGCCCGACATTTCATGTCCGTCGGGGGTCCGGTGGTGACGCCGGGCGCTAAACTGAGCACTGGCTCGAAAAATGGCGCCTCGGCGCAACAGCCGCGGATTACACTTCACGTGGACTATTCTCTGGAGAGTCATGCGAAAGATCATGAAAATTTCCTTGCCGTGCACCGCAGCCGGCATCGTCGCGCCAGAGCGCTGTTGGACTTCGAACGACACGACGATGACGAGCTGGGATTTCGCAAAAATGACGTCGTCACCGTGATTTCGCAAAAAGACGAGCACTGTTGGATTGGCGAACTGAACGGACTGAGAGGCTGGTTTCCGGCCAAATTTGTCGAACTACTGGACGAGCGTAGCAAAAGCTACTGCGCCCTCGGCGATGACGCAGTTACGGAGGTGGTGACGGATTTAGTGCGCGGAACCCTTTGTCCGGCGCTGCGCGCAATCTTTGAGCATGGCATCAAACGCTCAGCCATTGTCGGTGGTCCCGTACACCCGTGGCTATTCATAGAAGAAGTGGCCAAACGGGAGGTCCAGCGTGACTTTGAGTCGGTCTACTCCCGTTTAGTACTTTGCCGTACCTTTCGTCTGGATGAGGATGGAAAAGTTTTGACGCCCGAGGAACTTTTGTACAAAGCCGTGCAACAAGTGAATGTCAGTCATGATGCGCAGCACGCGCAAATGGATGTGAAATTCAGATCTCTGATCTGCATTGGACTGAATGAGCAGGTTCTCCACCTGTGGTTTGAGCTGCTCTGCTCTCGGACTGAAGTAGTGCGCCGTTGGTACCATCCCTGGTCCTTTGTGCGTAGTCCAGGCTGGATTCAGATCAAGTGCGAACTGCGTATTCTGGCGCAGTTCGCATTCAGTCTGAATCCTGACTGGGAGCTGACCGCCGCCGCACCTGTAAAAGAGAAACAAGAAGTGATCAACAAGCCGCTGAAAGAGGGAGTGCGCGATATGCTGGTGAAACATCATCTTTTTAGCTGGGATTTGTAGGGTGTGATTGTCATAACTTTTGTTTACTGTTTGCAATCAAACTATTGCATGGATCTTTTCTAAGTAGTTTCTTGGGGTTTTGGTGTATTTGCAAGAGAACTGGGACCTCTGCTTATCGGGTTAGTGGTCAGGATAGTTTTTGTTTATTAAAACTTATTAAAAAAGTCGCATATCCCGTGATAACTTAGCTGGCGTTGTGGTGAAGGCATTCTTTTATAAGATTTTGTGTGCATTATTATTTTGACATTATCAGGGTCAGGTTTGTTGTAGTTTAGTGTATTAACTTCAGCTATGTGAAACTTGGGTATGTTTATGCGATTATAGATTTTCAAGATAACTATAGAATTTTTATTGAATTTTGTTAAAATTTGTGATTTATTTTTTCAGTATGAAACTTTATCATTTTGTTACACAATAATCACAGCTGCTATGTCCCTCGGAAAGAAATCTCGCTGTTTCCAGCCTAAAAAGGCCAATACGATTACCTGTATTACTCGCGGGCGTTGCTTAATTTACATTTTTTGCTTATATAATATGTTATACCTATACGCCTGGCTCTAGGCGGTCACCAAGTAATCCGAGGTTCACGCGACAGGCCTGGCTTTCAGTGGAGGTCCCATAGTAGCTTATTTTGATGCTTGCATGTTCTGTTTGTCTTCCATTGTTTTGTTTTGTGTTTGTTTCTTCATGATTTCTCTGCATCGGTATACTTATAGTTTTATGTTTTAATTCATCCAGTACATATATAATTTTTTAATTATATATATAACCAAAATTCGTCGTGAAACTAGACCTCAGTGAAAGTTTGTTTTGTTCACTCTTTTTGTCAATGTTTTTAAAATACATTCCATTTTTGTGTTACCATTCCTAGTCGCAGCTGTTATAGTCTGTTATGTTATTTATGCTTTAAATATATTGTATATACACACACAGTGTCGTTTCGGTCTTCGGATTACCTATTGGTTTTCTGGTTAATTAAACTAATTTTTGTCGATATATACAACAACTCTACGATGATTAATTGAACGCATTTTTACTATATATATATATATTATATATATATATATATATATATATATATATATATATATATATATATATATATATATATTTAGTTCTTCGACACTATTGATTCAGCATGTCAAGAATTTATTAAAAAAATGTACTTAACATCTGTTAATTTCATTGGTGGATTTCTGATTGGACTACAGCCTGACCAAAAATTGCCGGACCCTTAGCCGAATTGCCGAAATAAAATACCAGATTTCATTACGAAAAGAACGAATTGCAAGCATAACGAGTACAGTGAGTAGTCACAAAAATCGAACTACCTGGTTCAGCAATTCTGGTCAGACTTTAGATTTAGGCTGCTGGCGGATTAAAAATTTTCTCACTTGGCTACAACCTGACCGTCCGATATTGTTTTTTCTGTGGTTCTATTTTGTAGTCGCCATTGTTGCTTTATCATCACTTATTCGTCACATAATCTACTTCTAGTATCGGAGGCCAAATTTGTTTGTGTTGGCGATTGGCTATATATACAATATTTACCTACTGTTATTTGTTCTGTTAATAGTTTTGTCTTTTTTGAAATCAAACTTTAGCTCCTACAGCCTTTCTTTTCCACAAAAATTGATTAATTTATAGAATTTTTTACACGTGTTGACTCCACTTGATGCTCAAAAGGAGTCATTAAAACGCGACTACTAAAGTCAGACCACAAAAAAGCTGAACCCTGAGACAAAAGAGGTGGCGTGATTTTCTGACTACTCGCTTTACTCTTGGTGCTTTCAATTCCTTCTTATCGTAATGAAATCGCGTGTTTCTGTTTATCTCAGGGTCCAGAACTTTATGGTCAGACTTTAGTGTTTTTTGTATCAAGCCATTCTCTCAGATAATTCTAGTTGACGATTGATTGTTGTTGGTAGACATTGTTTATTGTGTTTTTATTTATTTTTGATCATACATGTACGCAATGGTAGGGTAGGGGAAAGCTAATTTCTCGAATTTTCTTAATAAATAATAAGCCATCAGCCTTTTTTTTCGTAACAGCACGCAGGGGTCCGATCTTGCAAGTCTGAGAAGAGCCTAATGTACAAGGGAAGCCTGACGTACAGCTCCCCTGTAGATTTGTGCGTTTGAAGGTTTTTAACACCCTGTAATTTAATCTATTAAGTTCAGATGTTTATACGCAAGTTTTAGTCACGTTGGTTTGTGAATCGTTTCTGTGATTTTGTCGATCGTGCGATATATATTCCATATATTTTTTGAATGTTCAAAATCATATATTTGGTTGCCATATATTTTTTGAGTATTGAGTGTGCATCATATTCATATACTACTGTTTTTGTTTTCGTTGATGAATTGTATGTCGTTGTGCAATATATTGTGATGTAGATTTAATTATTTTTTTTCTTTTGACCATTCTAGCGGTGCAATTAATGTTTATTATACATATATACCTTTCTTGATTAAAAAAACTATGTTTTTAGAACCACAATTCTTTTTATATTTTCATACAATAAGATACATACATTTATATATAACTTGTTTGTACTGCAAAAACATTTTTGTTCTTTTTTTTTGTTAATTGTGTTTGATTCAGTCAATTTTCGCTTACATTCCTTTTTGCTTATTTCTATTTGGCAGTCTAGTCAGTGCAACTATATGTATTATTGTTATAAATAGCAAATTTATACAACTGTAAGTGTAGTTATTCGTTTCATTATTTGTGCCATTTAAATGTTGTGAATGCGATCTTTGAAAATCAAATGTGCGGATTGAACCTTTTGTACTTACTTTATTTTCTTGGATTTTTATTTTCTTGGAATGCACTCTGTGTGAATAAGGTTTTCAAGCTAAACTTTCGAGCATCAGTTTTCTAAAATGGTTTTATAGAGGGTTTTTTTATATCAATCGCATTTATATACGTATTTATATTTTGTGTCGGCAAATGTAGCTATGTTTAAGAGGGGTAATGTTTTATGTGAAATTAAGGCTCGTTTGTCCGTTATCAACTTTGCATTTTAAAACGTTTTGAATGTTCTAATTGCTTATTAACATTCAGACCAATACTTCAGCTAAGCAGATGCGCAATATATTTGACGAAATATTAAAAAAATCATTTTTAGGCATCTATAATATATAATAAGAGTGCTGAACCATTTTGAGTATATAAATGTGTCGGTTAGAAATTATGTAACTTTAGTTGTTGTAAAAAAAGTTATGTCGGGAAGACTTTTTTCCAAAGCCACATATGGAGTTCATTCTTTATCTGAAGTAATTTTCTAATTGAATCAACTTATGGCTCTGAGTGGAGAGACTGCAAACCCACGCTTGTAAAGTTGGCATATATAGCTATTCAGTTCAGACGTCAGTGTTGAAAATAGAAATTTTCCTCGGGGAGTGCTGAATTAGCGATAAGTTTAGTAGCGTATGATGTATATATTAGCTATCTAACTAATGCGTATGTGTACGTACATACCTGTATGATGTTTATATTTCTAATAATAATGGTTTGACCATTGATGTTTGGAAACGGAGACGTTCTAAATTGGAGTAAACTTCATTAATGGAATTGATTGTAAAAAAATGTAGAATGTAAACTGTCAACTTTTGAGTCCTGGAGGTTAAAAAGAAGCTGAATAAACTTCAAATCCACAATGTGAAGTTTTTGGAATAGTCAAAACCGCAGTTATGTTCTAAATCAACTGAAGCCGGCTTCAGCTTCATTTGACGCCTGTTTGACTTCATGAATCTGAAGGTGACTCGGGCTTCACTGTAAGCGTTATGTAGCTAGCTAGAAGTTGCGTAAAAACGAGCATTCAGTTAATGGATCCGTAAAACATGAATGCAAAAAAACGCTTATAGTGAACGCATAGCTTCATCTTTATGAAGTCAAACGGGCATCAAATAAAGCTGAAGCTTTCTTCGCTAAACTAGCTTGTTTTGCCCTTTGTTTAAACTAAAGCTACCTACCTAAGTTTCAGTACTACAGTGCACATGTTCAGAGCATTATAGCGCTTTTGCATTGCTTAATGAATTATTACTGAGTTTTTAATATATTTTTAATTTATTGTCAATATATAAAGTATTATATGTATATTGGTGATCAATGGTAGCGTTGGTTGTTGTTTTAACGTGGAAATAAACTATTGTGCAATGGTCTGGTGTGGACGAAGAGCTATTTGTTGTAGCGATGTAGTGTTATTTTGACAGAAAGGACATGGCATGCATAGTCAATTTCAGGCCTAAGCAAAAGCAGTATTTGTACTTGTAGTCCGGCTTTGTGTGACAGATTTTGCTGGAGCGGTTCTAATTGGGCATCGGATAGCATGAACCGCGGGTTCCCACGTAAACTTAGCGGGTCATCGAATATCTACTGGCTTGCGAAAGGCTAAAAAGTTCGTCCGCAATTCAAATCTCACAGAAATGGAAATGCGTAGAGTCTTTTCTGTTCTCTCCCCAGTCTGCCTGCAATTGGGAATTTACTGACCCAATTCTTGTGATTGTTGTACCAAAAGACTCCTTTTTGACTTTAGGACTTCAAAACCACAAAGTACAGGTTTTGGAAAAAACTTATAATTATAAACTTATAAAAAGCTAAATGCATTTTTTCATCTCTTTAAAAGCTAATAGCATTTTTTCATCTCCTAAGATCCGTAAAGTGTTCTGGAAACGAAATTTTTGCGTTTTGAACCACTGAAAATGTCAAAAAATTGAAACTTGATTGATATATTTTTTAAGATTTATGTTTTTGGAAGTCCTGAGGTTAGGAGGAGTCCATTGGTGGAAAAATTGTGCAAAGTAGCTCAGTACATTTCAAATTTTGGACTTTGGGGAAAATAACAGAAAAGACTCAGTGCGTATTAGTGCTATTTGGTTAAAGTTGTAATGTGAACACCGTACACAGCACATTTATTTGCTTTTGGAAATTACTAGGTAATTCTTCCGTATACGCACACTGTACTGAGTGCACACCAAATTACTATAGGCTTGGTCATCAGCTAAAAATCATCCAATAAGTACAGCATGTAAGTCACAGATCAACGGTGGGTCGTGGGTCGTCTTCTGCGGTGAGGATTAAGGGATGGGATACCCGGGAGCATCAAGCTGCGAATTGGATTGTGCCGTGTTTCGAAGGTCAAAAATCTTGACCCGCCTCCACCACTCTGTTTGGTTGGGTCGGATGATTTTGGACGCAGATGTCCAGTTTTTGTTCGATTTCTTCCCAACCACGAAAATTGTAAAATTACCAGCACACCATTGGAATTTCACGGAAATACGGAGATGTCTATTTGTGCGATTCTGCTAAAATAACAATGCAACACTTGCCCTCCGTTGTGTGCTGTCAATATGTACAGCTATCGCGTTTATGGTTTTATCAGTTTATTTTGTTAGTTTTAGCATGCATGCGGATCGCGTTGTGTTGCCACCGTCCCGAATTATCACAGGTAAGGTTGCACGTTGATACCACTGGGGTTGTGGAAATAACGGAGCAGTTATCTCTTGTTATTTATTTACCGGGGCTTTTGTCGTGTTTAAGGTAGAAATTAAGGCAAGCAAAATTGTTAAGCTTGTGACAGGCAGCTTCCCATTCGCTCCCCTATCCCACAAAACTTTTCCTAAAGTATGCCAGTGAGCCGTAGACTGTAGACCGTTAGCTAAAGTATGCTAGCAGTGTAGTTTGGTTTAGTCAGAAGCGTAGCCAGGGGGGATGGGGTGGGGGGAATTCTTCCCCCACGGAATTCCAGTTCGCTTATTATGACGGCCGACCGGTGACTGCCCGCCTTTTTCATTACATATACTACTGTATGGTTATTTGGGTTTATTCCGCCTCCAGTCCGGAATTTGAAATTTGACTCAGCCGCTTTGCATAATTTTGTAGCAGCTGACTCCTCTGGACCTCAGGATTTCAAAAATACAGATTTCGATAAAAAATTTTTAATTTTTTTTAAAAAATTTTAATTTTTTGCCGTTCTAAACTTGAAAATTCATTTCCAGAACACTTTCCACGCCTCCGGAGATGAAAAACTTCGCGTTTTGTAAAAAAAATTTAATATTTTGAAAAATTTTGTTGAAGTCGCGAGGACTCAGTAAATTCCATATACCTATTGCTTTCTATGGGCGGGGGGGATTAACGAAAAAGACCCTACTATTTTTCGGTTTTTAGCCAAGGAAATTGTCAGGAAATCATCTAAACGAAAACGAAGTCGAGACCTGATTTCATCTCCTGCAATTCCAGCCGACATTCTTACGGATGAATCCTTGCCTGCCAATGATCTCCGTCGTAAACTCAAAAGAAGCGGACCCATCTGTACGTAGGTGGCTCACTTTGAACGAACTATTTCGCTATATTGTGTGTAAGTATGAAGCCTTTATTTTGGAAATATAAAACAGTGTACTGTTAAGCTATCCATTGTGTGTAGAATATAGGGACAGGGACAAGGACAAATTTGGGACAGCTGCTGTGTAAAATTTACTTCATTTTTTTTTTTGGAAATATAGAACATTGTACTGTTACGCAAAATTGGAAATGTGCTTTCGTTATCGTTGTCGTAAGCAAAAATATTGTAATGTATAACAGTATGACGTGAATTTGCAAAAAAGGTACGAAGACATTGTGAACTATATTTCGTTTTGAAAATTATTGGCATATGACCCCCCAGATTAGACTCCGTGTTACGCATGTTCGTGATAACGACCGATTGCTTTCAAACACAATTTTTTTTCTTATTTTCAGACGCAGATCAAGTAACATTGATGTACGATGATGATGGGAAGAGGGGAGGTAATTTGTTAATTTTTATTTCAGCGAAAAACTCGCCGGCGGTATATTGATAATATGTCAGTATAATCATAGTTAGTTTCGTCTGAGGTATGAGGTAGAAAATAATGTATATTACTCATATAAAGGGATCTGAACTCCGGAACCAGAAAGCAAGGTATAGGGCGAATTCCTATAATAGATTAATTGGATTAGATAAAACGTTCGTTTGTATATCTCAATCTTGAAAGAGTTACAAAAGTTTGTTCGCAAGCGGGAGGTATTACAAACATTTGCTCTGGCAAATTTTCAATGAATTCATAGTCTATATCATGAGTTATTGACAAAACAATTTTATTTTATTCCGAACCATCCTCCTCTAGATTTGAGACCCCGGGACAGACTCTTTGCAGAGTGCAAGCCCTTTTTCTTGGTGCTGAAAATAAGGTGCCTGAAAACTTAAAATTTGCCTCAGTTTACTGTAAAATGTTTCAAAAAATGAGATATTTTGGTCTACAAATCAAAAAATCTTCGGCCAATGATCTAATATTTGAACATTTTATTTAGAAAGAAGCCTATGTCGCAGTACTGCGACACCGCAGCCTCAGCTTGATGCAGAGTCGTCGGGACCGTCTAGGGTTGCCCCACCCAATCCCAAACGTACCACCAGAATCATCCACGTACGGCCGGGTATTGCGATTAAAGTGAAAAACCTACCCAGCTGCAGCCAGACCACGTCAACACACGAAACCAGCGATCAGACGTGTATGGCTTTTTTGTTTTTTTCCTGAAGTTGTTTTTCGTTTTTTTGTTGTTTGTTTTTGTGTATAAAATTACAAGTTAATAAATAGGCAACATCGATTTTTAACGAAAATGTAACATGAACTGCATAACGAACTTAAAAATTTCATTATTTCCATTGTTCCAAATTCAAGACGTTTTCGAAATTAGAAGTAACACGAAACAAACGAACAGGCTTTATTGTATGGCTTTTTATTTGTTCGCCGAAGCTTTCTTTGTATAATAAAGTTAGTTTTTAAAGATTAGGGGAAACCTTTTGTGAAAATAGAGACTAAGGGTGGATTTCACGAAGGTGGTTTTACTAAACCATGGTTTTACGTACGTTTTTATATGATTTGCACATAATTTCATCACGAAATAAATAGCCTGATTCGTTACGAATTTCGTAGATTTTCTTAAACCATGGTTTTAGCTCAGCTGAAATTTCAGCAAAACAGAGACCTGCTGTGTTGCAGGTTTCAAATTTCAACTGCGCTAAAACCATGGTTTAAGAAAATCTACGAAATTCGTAACGAATCAGGCTATATTTTGTAATAAAATTATGTGCAAATCATATAAAAACGTACGTAAAACCATGGTTTAGTTAAACCACCTTCGTGAAATCCACCCTAAGCGTTTAACTAATGATTTATTACGTTTAATTATTCAATCCGTTAAGCATATTATATGTGATTCTGTTTCTGAAGTTTGTGAATTTAGTTGTAACTAACGTAATGTAACTTCACTACAGCATTGAATTTTAAATGGAAATACGTTCTCACTCATGTAAACAATTAAGGGAATAAAAAAGAACAAAATTAGGAAGAAGAAGTTAGAAATGTGAAAGGCAATGTCAAACGAATGCGCTGTGGTTTTAGTAGAAGAAGATTTGGATGCGGAATTGACGTCATTGCGACAACAACTGCTGCAGAAAAGACAAAAAAGACTGGACGCTGGAGAGTCCACGGATAACCAATCTAGTCACCAGTCGAACGGCGGTACAGCTGAGAACCGGTGTGATAGTTGTTTTTACCGGACGAGTCGAAAGCCCGGTTCATACTCGTCCTTGTCCTTGTCCCTATGGTTTTGTCCTTAAGCAATTCCGAGAAAACGTGGTCAAATAAGCCAACTTTTAGCATACAGATGGCTGCGGTCACTTTCAGACCGTGTACAAAAAATTAGACGAAACGCTTGTGTCAATTCTCCACAGCAGTTGACCGCAAATTGTCCTTGTTCCTGTTCTCATGTCCTTAGGGCAAGCATGAACCGGGCGTAAGGATTACTAAACATGCATAATTGGATTCAGCTTGCTTAATACTTGCTTGTTTGAGTTCGCAGTCCGGGCGGGCCTTAAACCAGTACCGTTTCCCGGTGGTCAATAGCTTTCTGGCATTTATTATCAGCGTAGGACTGCCTGTGTGCACAGCTTTATGGCGAAACAGTGTATTGAGCCCAACTAAGTTTACCACTGAAGAATAGGTTACGATAACAACAGTCATTATCTTTCGTAAGGCCAGAGTCTGACCAAAAAATGCTAGACCCCGACAAAAAATTCGAGATTTCATTATGAAAAAAATGGATTGTAAACATCCAGAGTATATACAGCGAGTAGTTACAAAAATTACCCAAACTGTTTTATCTCAGGGTTCAGCAATTTCTGGTCAAACTAAATCAGAGCGCCATCTTTATAGTTTTCTTTCTGTTTTCTTATAAACGTGTCTCTTCTGTCAAATATGTTCAAGTTGTTAAAATTTTTTTAATTTGTAGCTCAACAAACTCAGAAGATGATCTGGAACGGATATTTGGGCCTGATTTAGCAGAGCAATTCCGAAAGCATGGCATCGTCTTTGATAAGCCTGACAGCGGAAACGAAGGACAAACAGATAATATTTGAATAATCTTTTTACTATTATCATTTTTACCGTGCTAAAAAACACAAGGACGGTATGAGCTTCAAACCTTGTAGCTGGGGTGAACAAGAAGAAAACGAAGGGAATTAGTGAAGTATTTAGTAGGGTTGGGCACGGTTACAAAATCACTATCCGTGTACACGGTTAGTTTCGAAGATTACTAACCACGTGTACACACTAACTAACGGTTACTGCTATTATGCGCGTGTACACGCTAAGTATCCGTGTAACCGTTTACACGTTAAGTATCTGTGTAACCGTTTACACGGATACTAACCGTGTAAACGGTTACACGGTTACTAACGGTTACACGGTTACTAACCGGTTACACGGTTACTAGCCGGTTACTAACCGGTTACACGGTTACTAAACAGTTAACATGGTTACAACGTCAAGAAGCAGAGAAGGATTCTTCACTAAACAGCATCAGCCCAGATGAATGACTCAGGTAAGATACGAACCAACCATCTTTAGATCTGCAGACCACCAAGCTACCATTTGTGCTGCTGGGCCAATGCTGAGCTGTCAGTATAAATGCCTTTATATATCTATAGCTTGCACACGCATGCGTATGAAGTAACACACAGGCAAATCACTTGCGCACAGTTGTAGGCTAATTTGCATAAATCCAGCAGTCAAACGAACATTTTTCTTAACGGGTACTACACGAAGTCGGAAAACGGATAGTGTAAACCGGTTGCAGTATCCGTTTAGAGTAACCGGTTACACTATCCGTTTAGAGTAACCGGTTGCACTGTCCGTTTAGAGTAAACGGTTACAGTATCCGCGGCTACTGTGTCTAAACGTGTACACGCTGTAACCGCGGATAGTGACCCCTAACCGTGTACACGCTAAGCTTAGCGTGTACACGGTTACACGCGTGTACACGGTTCCTACCGTGTAACCGTGCCAAGCCCTAGTATTTAGCCTTCTGCTGCTAAGCTTGGTAACTCAGCATTTTGGTGTCGATTGATACTTACAGCCGTGTGTCCGTTTAGCCGGCAAATTACGAAATATATACGCCACTTGTAGTGTAATATAAGATCGCAATGTGTAGTGATTGCTTCCTAATTTTGCCGGCTAAACGGACATACGACTGTAAGTATGAATAGGTTGACCTTTAAGAAACGTGGTATATTATTATTAGTTTTTTGTTTTCTATTATAATTTCGGTAGGTATTTCAATACTTTATTAGCATAACGTGTATGTGATTGCCATGTTTGTAAATAATGCACAATATGTGTTATTGCAATGCAATTGTAAGCTTTATTTATGTTGGTTGTAATAAATTGTCCAGTTTTTATCAGTTATCAATAAGTATTGAACGAGCAGTTCGAATTTAGTTTTTTAGTCTAAGCAACATGGGTTCTCTTTTTTGAGGACCTATGGGTTAATGGGCTATTTCTTCGGACGTTAACTTATTTTGCTCCAAGTTTAAGAGTATAGAAATCGATAGCTTCAACAGGATAATACGTGTTATATTCGGAACAAATTGTAAAATAACCATCGAATTAAATAATTTAATTATTAGGCGAGGGAATAGTGCTCGTTTCCAATTATACCATTGCGGAAATTCCTGAAAGAGAATAGCTAAGCGTCACATTTGGTTTGCTCGAGGACAAACCGGAGCATTTTTTTCTTAACGCTAGGGCAAAAAAGTTGAACTATTTTCATTTAAGTTAAAGTTAAAGTAAAGGCCATTGCTTCAAGTTAAGTTAAAGTTACAGTTAAAGGAAGGTTCAAGCGTCAACTTGAGTTAAAGTTAAAGTAAACCGAAAATCAATGGCTTTTATATAATTTTTTTGATTAACTTTAATTTAAAGTTAAAGTAAGGTTACTTTAAGTTAAAGCAAGAGTACATAATAGGACTATTATGTACTCTTGGTTAAAGTTATAGTTAAAGAAGACCTATTACTTTTTTGCAGTTAAAGGAATACCCCTAACTTTTTTTAATTTCAGTTAAAGTTTAACTTTTTTGCCCTACTTAACACTTAATACCGGTTACACCATTCGTTTACATATCTGTGGTTACTGGTTATTACTCCTTAATGTGTGCACACGTTGTAACCGCGGATAGCTGTCGCTAGGCTTACCATGTACACGGTTACACACGCGCATCCGTGTAACCAAGAGTACATAATAGCGTTTCACTCTATATAGAAGAAGAGTGAGACACTCTCCAGCCTGCCTGAGTTCTAGCACATTCAGATGCGCTGGTCGTTTTAAGGCTACATGTTGACATTCTATGCAACATGTGACTGGCCAATCAGAAGCGAGCTTCTATTCTCTGATTGGCAGACGCCTGTGCACGTGCTCCAATCATAAAAGGGGATAGGGATAAATGTTAATAACTCATTATTTATTCATAGTCTGCTTGTAAGAACATTAAAAAAGGTTTGCAAATAGCTTTGGGGATGTTTTGGCAAACTTTCAGCGAAATTGATTGAGAAACTTTGAAGAAATTCAGAAAAGTTTATATCTCAAAAGTTTCTCAACCAATTTCGCTGAAAGTTTGCCAAAATATTCCTACAGGTATTTGCAATCCTTTTTTAATGTTTTTGCAAGCAGACTATGAATAAATAATGAGTTATTAAGCTTTTATCCCTATCTTAATGCGTATCAACGCAGCAGCGATTATATACTAAAGTGTGTTACTAAAGGGAATCCACGCGCTGATTTGTCAGCCACATGTTGCGTAGAATGTCAACATGTAGCCTGAAAACGACCAGCGCATCTGACTGTGCTAGAACACAGGCAGGCTGGAGAGTGTCTCACTCTTCTCCTATATAGAGTGAGAAGCTATTATGTATTCTTGGTGGAACCATTCCCAACCCTATTGAAAACGGAACTGTATACATTCTAGGGATGTGAGTGGTCGGAAAATTTCCGGAAATTATTATTACATTCGGAAATTATTACATTCCACTTCAATTTTGAATTATAAGCACATGAGCATTGTTTTGGGAAAACTTAGATAGTACCTACTATTACTATTACTATATAGCAGTAGAAATCTCTATATATATTTGTGCGATTTTAGAGCTGGGCGCAGTCACGGCAACGGATTGTTTATCACGTCTACCTGTGATTGTGTATTATATGAATTTTTACTCAGCGAAGGATTCCTAAAGACCTATTCAGTATTCACACAAGGGCGCATTTTCGCTCTATGGCGTACGCCATGACTCATGCGCCCGCTCATGCTCCTTCGTGTGAATAGGCCTTGAGGGGCACCATACTGATGACTGAATGTTTGTAACTGATGCTTAAGACTAATTTCCACAGTGTAATCTGCACGCTGTTCACACTGCTATGTAGGTTAGGTACTTGAACCGATGGCACTTATAGGACCCATATTTTTGTAAAATGGGAGTCTTAAGGGGGTAATGTCGTTTTCGTGGTTTTTGACATTTCAGTGTAATTTTTGCGCCCACAGAACTCAAGCTAAAAACGGACTACGGCTTCGAAAATTTAACCACATTATCTTTAGGAAAATATCCCCACCCGTTTTTTTCCTTTTCTAAAAATAGTTTGTAAAGTCGGTGTTATGGGCTTTTGAAAATTTTAGAGAAAAGTCAAATTACGTGATTTTTGCACGAAAATGTCATTTTCTCAACGTAGAAACGACTTATCAACTATATCAAAAAAACGGGTGGGGATATTATGTCAGTGCATAACTGCAAAAAGTTTAGTAGTTGTTGGCTGGTCTTGAGTTTCATAACTGTGGCGCAAAAATTAGTCAAAAAAACCGCTGATGGGGTGTATTCAAATGATAGCAGCAGTAAAACTGCAAAAGATAATCTGCTTTTAAATATAGTTCTTTTAAAGCTAGAAGGTGTAAAAAAATGTAAAAAAGACCGCTCTAGTTTTTGTTGAGGTTAAGTGCAGTTATGGTAGTTTAAAAAAACACCTCAACGCAATTACCCCCTTAAGTGGTTCCTTTTTCGAGCTATACGGGTCAGAAAAAAATTTAGCGAGAAAAGCAGCGTGAAATGGGTACCTACCCGCGGGTTGACCCACGGCTCACAAATTTTGACCCGACACATCCACGTATCCACGACCCGCGTCCACCACTGATTGCGGGCAGCTGTTTTGGTTGGGTCCGCTACTGGCCCGGACAGAACTGTCAGGTAAAAGTGCAAAATATGAGCCAGTGTGTTAAGGCCTATTCACACGAGGGCGTATGAGCGGGCGCATTGCAGGGCGTACGCCATGGCGCACGCCATGGCGCATGAGCGGGCGCATTATTTCATAAAGCTCATGAAATATTATAATTGTGATATTGTTAGCTTAGTGCGATATTCTTGTATTAGAATGAACAATTATAATCATACGATTTTTTCATTAACTCACCACTGTAATGACTAATTTGCTTACAGTCGCATTTTTACTTCTCTTTTCCAATATCCAAGGTAAGATGAAGCGCAGACTTATTCTTTCTTGTTTATGCCAGAACTCTTGACTCTTGTTACTTCACCTTTTACTCCTGTTTTAAGCTTTCCACTGAGAAACAAAACCATTTATTTGCAATCATGCACAAAAAATTGCAGGTACGATTCCAAATTTTAGGTTCCAGTTGCCTTACCTTATGTTCTATTCTATCGTCAGGTTAAGGTTACAGATAGTTAACGAATAATAACGATAACGAAGATACAATGAAAGATAACAGATCGAATAGATCACCTTGTGAACTTAACAGAGGGGGCTCAGAGTAACTTCAAAAGCATCAAATTGCTATCGATTTTGCTTTTTGCCTGCAGTCAGTGAACTGTCTCGATTATTGAAGCTGACTGCAGCATCATACAGTTAGAGTTCCTATAAAAATTATATACTACAGACTCTGATTTCGGACTTCGGATTCAAAGTAATAGGTTGTGTGACATTTCAAATAAGTTCCACAGGTCACACGTGATATATATCTTAACTTGCTTGCAGAAATTTGACTTTGATTCCGAAAGTGACTGCGACTCCGCCTTGACTTGTAATTTTGGTCGGTATTGTATTATATTATATTACATGCAAATACATAAATTTCAGGAAAGCCATGCTGGGATGAAAACAGATTTTGCTTCGAGGACAAGGAACCTTCGTGCGACATCTCCACTCTGCCATCTAGGAACATCACACTTGACGGCAGTATATGCTATAATAGAAAATCTGGTTCGACAAGGAAGACAGATCGGTGCACTCTAGCACCGGGGGATACTGTTCCCTCGTGTTCCAAAACCTTCGGAGGGCGCTCAGAATGTTTCATAAAATGCAGCGGTCTGCCTTTGTCTTCGGATAAACGAAAAATTCTGACAGGTATGTCAACTGTGCGTATACTCGGGTTGAAAGGTTCTTTTGAATGAGAATTGAGCATCGTAATGGAACATTATCAGTATACTGCATAAAGGCAGTCTAAAAAGGCAGTCCTAGACAAAAAGCACGGTCACCTGGAACTAGTGTCTGTGACCGGCCGCGAAAGCCGCCGGTCGGCCGGCCGGAGCGGCCGATTTTTTTGATAAAACCAATTGATTCAGGGCCAGAGTGTAAACATAGCCTGCCGGATTGTTATGCCGGCCTAATTTTGTCAGTCGGTTCCGGTTGAATCTGGCTGACCGGCCGGCCGGCCCAGTTTGACCGGCCGGCGCCTGCTTTTTTCGGCCGGCCGGCCGGTCGGCCGGAGCCGGCCGGCGACCATCAGACCACCAGAAAATTCCGGCCGGTCACAAACACGACCTGGAACAACAACCGGCTAACTTCATTTTTTGAAAAAAATGAGATTAAGCAGCTACTTTTGTACAATCGATGATGCTCTATCCAGTGGTGCAAGTTTTGTGAGCCAACTTGCATTTTGTGCGAAGATAGAGCAACTTTCCGTTGGCCGGTTTTTGCACTCTAAAGGAAATTAATGCAACAACCGGCCAAAAAGTGATGTAATGCGAGTTGGCGAGTTGGCTGGTTGTTGTTCTCACTCAACCAAAAATTTTGCGAAGACTTAGCTAGTTTTTAGAAAAATATTACATTAGTCCGATGTCAGTGTTGGCGCGATAGCGCCCAACCCTAGAATAGAAAAATTTGGTACTTTTGCGGATTTTGAGAATTTGAATTTTTTCTAGCTCAAAATTTAGGGTAGCTTTTTACACAAAATTTTGTGTTTACACCCCCTGGCAATACCTAAGTGCTGGCAAAATTTCAGCCGGATCGGTCAAGTATTTTTTGAGATACCCCCGGGGACCCGCCAAAATTCATGGACTTTCGCTTTTTTTCTCAGAACTTTTCTCGTCGTTAGTTCATCCGAGCGACACCTTTTTCGGTTTTTACATTTCGTATAGCCTGCAATAGACACGTAAAAATTTTGGTTTGCTCGGGTGTTTCTGTGAGAGGCCGTGCTGAGAGGGGGTCAGAGGCTGTGCTGGGAGGGGGGAAACCCCTTTTTTGGGGTCCAAAAAATGTCTAAATACGAAAAAGTTTAGCAAACTTTTTAAGAAGTTGCGCAAAACGGCCAGTCTTTTGCATGTGCGGTGGTATATATATACAGTAGTGGAATAGAAACTAACGAGGGCTTTTTTGAATTTCGGCCTATAAGCACCAGGGCATGCCCATACCCCCCGCCACGTGTATTATGGGAGTAGGCTCGCTACGGGCAGTGGAGCTACATCTCATGGTTATAGCTGAAGGTCTATCGTTTTGTATACGAATATAAACCCATATGCTGTGCATTTACTGGTATTACCACTTTCTTCCTCAGATGCTGAATAGTCCCCTAGACGTTACCCCCCGGTTGGCTGTGTGTCATGTATGCCCGTACGTAACTTCACAGTAGAATAATTAGGTTTACTGTTTGTTTTTCATGATAGTTCAAGTTTTTTCGTGTAATATGGAGTGTGAACTTGCGAACAAATCATATTAATACCCATTGCCCCACCGATTGTCTCCCAAGTGTGTTCTCAAAGGGGATTCTAGACCCTTTTGCACTTTTAGGGTCCAAAAAAATTTTTCGAGCTTAGTCTCAAAAACTTGTCTCTAGGGGTGATTTGGTTTAATGAAGACGAATCTAGGATTTACTTGACTGGGTCTCATTCTATAAAACGTCTCATTTTATAAAATCTTAATTCGCGGCCAAAATTTTGTTTAATTATGGAGTTGTCTCATTTTATGAAATGGCGGCATACCCTTTGTGTGCAAGGTGACCAAAATTAGTGTTAAAAATGGAGGCAAACAATGAACTTTATTGTTTTTAATAAACGAGATGACCTTTAGTACCTAAAGTTGCAGTTTTTTTTAACCACCCTCACGGTTATGGAGGAGTTCGGAAACTACACAAACCGCACTCAACCTTCTCAAGGTCGAGAGAACTGCCATGTGGCAAAACAGCAGGCTGCAATCAGTACCAGTAGTAAGTGTGTATGTGCCTGGCTGTGGGGGGCCACAAGACAGTCCGAGGGTCACGCTGGGGGAGCGGAAGGCCCGGTAATTACTGGCGTTCCCGTGTCGCCCACCCCAGCCACTAGGTTTCTAGTCCGTCTACAGACGGGTGTTTTACTATAGCTAAAGTTGTTCAACCCGCCACCCCCGACGACGTGTGTTCTATTCGTATGGAATACACAAGTGTTGTTTACTGGGGCCCGTCTAGTGGCTGCGGCACCTCCCCGCAAGCCTGTTGGCCTTGGCGCAAGCGACATTTAGCTCAGCGGATCCCATATGTGTAAAGATGTTTCGTTTAGAGGTTTTAAACATACCGTTTTGATGAGTGCGTTTTTTTGTCTTCTCATTACTTGCTGTAAATGATTTACTTTTGATTGTTGATCATACCTGGAATCTTGGCCGCATCTTGCAGACACATTTTGGTAAACAATAAATGAACAAATATATATGGACAAATTTAAAAAAAGAAAAACTGAAGTGTAGTGTTGTGGGTTTGGTATATACCTAGAAGAAAGCTTGCATAAATTACTGTTACCTAATTTTATAATCAATAATAGCTTAATAGCTTAATAACCCAACCTGGGGGATCCAAAGAGTTATTACCAAAATTGTGTGGCGGTGTGAGGGACAGTGCGGCAGCAAGCAAAAGCTCCAAAACTAAACTAACAGCTAAAACTCCATTATGTTGAGCATGAATACCAGTGCACTCTAAGCAAACAAACAACAAAACCATGATTAGACTACAAAAAAGGAAAGCAAGCAGAAAACCAAGGTTGTAATACCAGTATGCAACACAAGGCGACATACCTAGCTTATTCAACCTATTAAACAGTCCTGTGCTGTCCTTGTCCTACTTTTGTAGTTCACAGGGGTCTGGGATCGCACGGTACGGTAGCAGAAAGCGACACCCGAACATGCACTTCCGCAGTGACAGAAACATAAACCTCGAAAATGGTGGCAGCGAAAAAGGCCCAATCCATTTCAATCGAGGCCAACTGATGGGGTGATAACTGATCAGCAGCCTTTGTAGAACACTGCGACTACTCACCTAAAGTTGCAGTTATAGTCTGATTTAAGTAGTGATTTATTTGTAAAGTAGTGCAAACACGCAATTTCGTTTTTCAGTACTTGGCAATTTCTTTTGTACTTTTCTGTTGTCAAAACGGCTGTGTCTCATTAGGGCTGCACTCGGTTTGTCGACAACAAAATTCGTCCCATTAGTGCTGCAGTCTCAATAGCGCTACATTAATTGGTGAGTTTATTGGACTGAAATGAAATTGTTTCATTAGGGCTTCAGTCAAGTCTTACAGTACCTTATACAGTTCAGAGGTCAAATTTGTTAAGATTTTGACTCGTCTTACGGTAGGTAGACGCCACTGAGTCCTATGTGTAATAAAAATGTTAACGAATAATTGAATGTAACGATAATTGAATGTAATGAATGTAAGTTTTGTCAAGTTAGTGTCCAAACATGGCGGTTCAATTATTTGGGGAAGCCCGAATGGGCTTGACCAAATATGGTGGACAGGCTGTACTCTTTAATTCTCAGTTAAATCCTGGGAAGTGCTTCATTTTTCCTGCAGGCTTTTTTAGAATGAGGTGTGAAGATAATTACATGCAATTAAGTAAGAGTTGTGTGTGCGTCTATGTGTGTTTTCATCAGTGTAAATCTGCGGATGTAGGTGAACGTAGGTGTGTGTTCGGAATGTGTCTGTTCTGCAGCCCTTTTCGTCCATGTGTCATTGTGGTAGTGACTAGGTACTACCTACGTTCGTACTTAAACATGTAACGTACGGCTGAAGGGCACGCAAAAGCCTGAAGCTCATTTGCATATTTTGCATAAATACGTCTAGACATAATGCAATTAGTGTAGTATTCGCCAAAAATTTTGCATTAGTAGCATTCATAACATCCAATAAACATCTTTTACTATTAGATAGTAAACTCGCAGTGATATGTCAAATCACAACAGGTCTCACGTTTATCTCACATTACTCACTTAGCCTCAATTTGTCCCCTATTTTGCACAGTTCACACATATCTTACGGTTGACGCAAACGCATGTATGGCAATTGGAATGGTTAGCTATTAAACGGGATTGCAGCAACCCATATCACAGAGCACTTATGTTGTTGTATTGCTGTGTATAGCTTCGCAATTTTTTGATCTGGTTCAAAATCAGTGCTTTTTTATTGTCGCTAGCATGGTTATGCTTTACACTTTTACCCTGACCTTTAATGATATCCAGAACATGCAGTTCAATAGCCTACATGAATATTTTCAACTGTTTGTTGATTTACGACATTGTTACTTTGTGTAGATGATTATCTGCTGCGCAGCAGGTTTTGGTTCACAAAGTGAAAATATAGGTTTGATATTTCCATTTTCCAGGCTCATTTTGCATTGGGCTTTGCTTGTTAATTCTGTTATCGTTACTCCTATTGTTAAACTAGTGCAGCCCTAATGAGACGCGCCTGTTCATCATGTTGTAGTAATAATGCAGCCCTAACGAAACAGAGCCCTACCGATACCCAATCGTCAAAACTCAGTACTTACACTACGTAAGTTTATCCTACCGCGGAAAATTTTAGGATAATGAAAAAAATTAGAAAAACTCATGTCGCAAATATGGGTACAATCTCCCCCCCCCCCAGACACCCACACGTACATCTATATTTCTCGTATTTGTGGCCAAGGGGGCTTCACAAACGTAAACTTCAAATTTCTACCACATAAATAATTAAATCTCAATAAATTAAATTAAATTTAATAAGTTAAAAGTTACCAACTGTTAGTTAAGGCTGGAACCACCAGATGACCACCGTCCATATCGCAGGGCGACGCGGCCCATTCGCAATTCTTCCACCAGCTGCTTCTGGGTCACCGTTTCGTTCTTCGGCTTGAACTGGAATGACAGCGGTGGAGGTCCGCGGTTGGCCGGTCTCCTTTGCTTCTTGGCCACTTCTGGAACCCGTCCTTCCCCATTGTTGTTGGGCTTGTCCGAGTCCACAGGCGAGTTCAGCTTTCGTTTGTTTGAGTCTGAAACATGAACACTCTGGCCTGTCGTGGCGCAGTCCTGGAGAGGACTGTTGGGTCTTTGGAAGCATTCTTTCTGGTCGCAACCAGACTGACATCAAAAGAGTGCCTTCGTTGCTGTTCTTGAGCCACCATAATTGGCAGCTTTAACGGCCTGGAGCTGGCCTTCTGGGATGCTGCGGCTTTCGTCTCTTTGGCGGCATCGGCGGTTGGAGTATTCGTAGTCGGTTGGCTGGGTGTGGGGTTTCCGGGTCTTGTGGTCTGGTTGGAGGCAGAATCGGTGGTGAATCGTGTCGTAGTCGGTCGGGTTGGTTTGGCGGTTCCGGGTCCGATTCCTTGGCTGGCGGCATCGGTGGTTGTAGTCAACATCGTGGTCGAATTGGATCGTCTGGGAGGATGTGGCCGATCGGTTTAGGTTCCATGGCATCTTTCAAAAACTTCTTCCGGGTGTGCTGCTTGCTCATGGTGTTAGCGATGGGCGTAACTATTTTTCATCGCAAAAGCAGTATTTTCTTTGTCACTTCATTATTTTGATTGCGCCGATTTTTGATTGCACCGCCAGCATTCAACTTTATCAGATATATACAACAAATGTTGTACACTATTGCTAGCCTTCAACTATGGCAAGCGCTCGGTTTTTGTGTTAAAACTCTGGAGTGAGGTATCACGTGCTCGAGCGATTGTGCAATTTTTTCGCAAATTCTCAACTTTAAGCGCTCATTACTAAAAAACGGTGCGTCCTAGACCCTTAATCGGCTGATTGTTTTGTCCACCATTCATTACTCTATCGAATGTTGGTTTCGCGATCTCTCTACGATAAACGATAACTCAAGCAATTGTCAAAAAACTAAAAGGTGTCAGAATCAGGCTGCTCGGAGTGAAATGCTCTGGGTATTAAAGGTTTAATGAAGAAATGTTGAATCGCAAATATTGCAATATTTTTTGTCTGGTTGTATTTTTTTGGTAATATTAGCTTCAAATCGCTCATTTTTGATTTCGCGGGTCTACAATTATTGCATTCAATTTTTCCTATAAGAGATAAATTAACGTGCAGTGTAAATATCTAGTTTTAAGGTTTTGAACGCTTAAAACTAAAGAAATTGTTTGATGCTTTGCAGCTTATTACAAAAGTAAAAACAATACAAAATTGCAAATAATGTACACAAAGTATTAAATTAGTTACTACATAGAATGTCAATGTCAATGTCAGAATGTCATCAATCGGTCAAGTCAAGGAATAGTAATGTTACCGATCGGTTTCATAGTCTAGTAGTTAACGCGACACAGACATATAGGTAAAAAAAGCAGTGGTAAGTGTATAACAATGTATACAATGCATTAAAAATGAGATATTAACGTTTTATTCCTATTTTAATGCTTATGAACGCTTCAGCGATTATATATATACCTACTAAAGTGTGTTACACAGCGAATCTACGTGCTGATTGGCCAGCAACTTGTTGCACAACGGCAACATGTGATCTGAAAACGACCAGCGCATCTGCCTGCGCTAGAACACAGGCAGGAAGGAGAGTGTCTCACTCTTCTTCAATATAGAGTGAGACAACTCTTGGTGTTAATCATTTTTTTTTCACAGCACGCCCCTGACTTTGATACCCTCAGCGAGTTTCGTTTAGTCAGCCTGTCCTCGAGCAAGCCCGGAACAGGAGAGCAGCACGCACGTGGCAGCATGCTATTTTTTCTAGTGTTTGCTAGTGAAGTGCACGCAGCCCTAGGCAGGTGACAGGGGACCGAGAGGGGATAATTTATCCCCTAGTCGGATGGTCTCGACCTCCCCAAGGCTAGCGCCGAAGAAATTACCCGTCATACATGACGGTAGTTTGTTCAAGTTATTAGTCATGGCTGTAGTTTGTTCTGTATTTTCAAGTGTGTTGATTAGCGAAAAAATGAGTATTTGTTTTAAGCGCTGCCCTGGTAATTTAGAGGTTTCCCCGAATACCCGAAGGTACACACCCGAGGCCGTTGCTGCCGTCCTTACATGGACAAATTTTAAAAAAAAGAAAAACTAAAATGTAGTGTTGTGTGTTTTGTTATCTAAAAGAAAGCATGTATATACAAATTACCGGTATCAAATTTTATAATTTTATAATCACTAATAACTTCATAAACCAACCTGGGTGCTCCAAAAAGAGTTAATAAAAAAAATCGTGGAGGTGTGAGGGACTTCTGAGATCGTGAGGTGGCAAACGATACCCGGACGTGCACTAAAAGTATATACACGCAACACGCAAGCAACAGCGACACACAAAAGAACTGGCAAATTGGTCAGCATTAAAATAACTCAAGCGTCTAAAGGGGAGGGGGCGTGGTTAAATAATGGCAAGCGCCAACCTAATGTGTGAAAATTAATATCATCAAGCAAAATAAACTAAACCAAACTACACTAAAAAAACTCACCATCATCGTCTAAAAAAAACTAAGCAAGCATAAAATCAACCAGATATAAATACATATTGTGTATGTTAGTGCAAGCTGTGTGCGCCATCAGTTACACTCACACGGACTATAAATAACAGCGTCATGCAGAGCAGGCAAGCAGCAAGCTGTATTAAAAATATGAACAAAAACCCTTGGTATTAAATGCAGCATGCAAGGTAATTTATTAACATATTAAAAAAATTACGAATGAAATAGCTGTTACTGAATCCATGTGGGTGTTTACGGGGGAACCCCGGTGAGCAAATTTTTATGGGACCTAACTACGCTCACCTGCTTGAAGGAGCGCACTGTCCCCCATTTTTTTAATTAAACTCGCACATAAAAGAAAAGGCCACTGAAATTAAAGCCCCAAGAACACCACAACTACTTTTTACACTACACTCTTTTTGAAACATTTTTTTCAAAATTTTTTCCGTTTCCGTGTTATTTTTTTGCGGTAAACTTAATCATTTGACGTAAAAATTGTACCGCGGAACGCTAAAATTTAAGGTGACGCCCTGCTTGATTGTTTTTGCACACTTAAATGTAGTCTTAAATTAGTTAAATTTCCCTTCATTGCTGTCAATATTCAAATAGTGTTGTACAACATATTGTTCCTAGATTTTGTATTTTAAGGAGTGAATAACCAATATTATCATCAGTTTCGCAACTTGGGCATATGTGCGTCTGTATGTGTATTTATGTATATAGCTGAGCTCATAATTTGAACACCCTAGTGTAGCTGGAACCGCTCTGTTAGCAGTCGGTGGTCGTAGTACACTTGGAGGCCGTAGCACTTTCCTGTGCTTACTTTTTTAAGCAAATGAAGTTGTTTTGGTTTAAAAACACAACATGAAGGCAAAAAGTATTCGTATTTTTTTCCCCACAAATCGACCAAAAATGGGGGGTAAAAAAATATGGCTCCCATAGGCGCCAACCAGTACCAATAGAGAAGAACCATTCACAGTTTGCATGAAGGGTAGTTGACTATGCCATATGCGCAGCTAGTGTCGGAAAACAGCTAGACCACGCGACAAGAGAAGCTTGTGAAAATTTTGTTGGCTCTTGTAAAATGAGCCATGTTTTGGCTGACTTTAAGGTGGCACTCCTGAAATGTGGGTTTTGGCCGTTATTTTGAAAACGCGCAAAAATAAACATGCATCGTAAGAACAAAAGTTGATCAGAAGTGAATTTCCTTCAATTTGATGTACATATCACATAAAAAAATTTTCGAACATTTTTGAGCAAATTTCGTCAAGAAAAATAGATTTTCACGGAAATGCCTTCACAAGCCAGTGCATTTGGTGTTAATCATAGTGATCCACAACACATATGTAAAATCACGTAAAACGCAAGGCGTGATTTCTGCTATTATTTTAAATTGTATTGGCTGATAAAAAATTCATGTAAATGTGTCGGGTGGGGGTGTATGACAAAGGGGTCACTAGTTTTCCTTAGCCACAATCAAAGGTATTATTGTGTTATTCAGTTGGTGACACATGGTGTGTAGCCTGTGCAATTGAAATTACGTTTCAGTGGAAGATTGCTATGATTCATCAAAAAACTGCTGGCACAGGAAGATACCCGAATGCCAGTTATTGGGCGACAAAGCTATTGATAGAACGAAAACACAAACTGGAAAAAATTGCCAAGCCCACAAGAACATGCCGGCAAAATGTCAGGACACTGAAAACGAATTCCCCTACCCGTGGTGTTATGCATCACAGGACGGAGTAATAAACCCGACTCCCTGTGTTGACCCTTGCACGTGTAAGCTGTGTGCTCTTAGCTTAGGGGTGGACTGTACCTAATCGGATTAACTCAAACAAGCAGGCCCCAAAAGGGGCAAGGTTCCTTTGCCGAGTGCAAATTCTGCTTATGTTATCCAAACCTATTTCAGCGTCACCCTTGTTTTATGTATTTCCATGTATAGAAAGCACTAACACCTGTGTAAATGCTTGATTTAGTTTCAGTGGTTAATAGGTGCTGAATTCAACAAATTGGTCAAAAACACATGTCCTAGTTGCCGAAAAGTTCTCACTGCATGTTTCGACAAGAAAATGTCCTGTCAAAAGTTTTTGCAGAAAAAAGTTGCGTAATTTTTTTGCAAAAAAACAACGCTGGGGGGTCAACCCTCGACGTAGTCTGTAACAATCTTCGTTTATAGCGCTTTTGACCACTCGACCACTCCAATTCAATAAATAGCAGTGTTTGGTTATTACCATGTAGAAAGAAAGGAAGAAAACAGACAGCAGTCTAGACAATCACGTGATTAGCATGTGGGTCTAGTCTGAAAATTTAGCATACAATAAAATTTTAAATAACGAAATTCTAGCAAATGACAGCTTAATATATGTGCAAAAGTGTTGTTGACTATTATTTCATGAAAAATTCTAAAAAAAGACTTGTCTTTGAAAAAAAGAGCTGTCGGTTCCCATACTGATTTTACATGTTAATCATATGCGCTGAAGAACATGTGGCTGCTACTTTTACACTACGCAGAGTTGATTTCAAAACAATAGTTCCTTCTCTAGAAGGAACAAAAATATGAGTTGGAGACAAGCTCTAGTGAATTAGATTTTGGATTAAATAGCAAACTACACATCCGTTTCATTAAATCGCCAACTGCGCAATATTATGTGCAGTAGACTTCAATCGATGTAAAGACATGAAAGCTGTGCGAAATCGGTTTAAACTAACTGTCAGTTAATCCGATTTCGTGCAGTGAAACTGTAGGGTTCTATGAGAGAGAAATTTAGGTGTGAAAGAAGTTATCCGCGATTCTTTGATAGCAATAAATAATGCATTTCCGCGTAGATGATTCTTTTGGTGGACCTGCACTTAATTTATTGAGTTTTGGTGTAGTTTCGGTTTCTTGAGTTTGTTATGAAATCTACAATAATCTTTGATTATGAAGCGTAAAGGTACATTGGCTGCTTCTGCTTAAAGTCGCTACAACTAAACGGGTCTCGGTGCTTACATGCCATCTTATCAGTTTGGGCTTGACCAAGGTTAACAATCTACCTACTTTATTTGTAATATGTATTTTCAGCGACCTGTAAGCCACCACCCATGATCAGTCATGGCAAGCGGACAGTCTCTACTTATCCACCACAAGTGGGCGATACCGCCACCTATTACTGCGACAAAGGTATTTCGCTTGTGGGAGAAGCGACAATCAAGTGCGACAGCAATGGCAACTGGCCTCAACCACCAAAATGCGAGGGTAACATTTTTCTGTCGTCTTACGATTCCGTTACATTAGGTTATACCAAGAGTACATATAGGGAAGAGTATGACACTCTTCCCTATTCTAGCTAATCGGCCGAAACGATGCTCCGGACGAAATGAACCTTTGACCCCTTGATGTCAATCAGGGGGATACCCCCCTCAAATCAACACATGTCTTGATTCCAGAGGGATCCCCCTCTAATCAGGGAATTGTCTTTAGGCGGGTACCCCCTCCCGTTTCAGAATACTACCAGCACTAATTCTGTAGTGAGCTGGTTGTGAGCTGGAACGAAGGAGGGTTTCCCCCCTAAAATCAAGGCGTAAAAGGGCTATTTCAACCGGAGCACTGTCCGATTAACTAGAACAGGGAAGAGTGTCCCAATTGCATTGATTTTCTTTGGTGCTGCTCACTTAAACCAATTAACTTTAAGCCTGAGTTGAATCGATTTAAGCTAATCTTATAAGCTCTGATTATTTACTCTGATCAATGGATAAAAGAGTGAACACTAGTTCAGGCAGAGCATGACACAGGCCTATTACTAAACGCACAGGACGATGACAACAAGCCTATGGTTGCATTTCAGGGTGCAATAGGATTATTTTTAGGAAACGCCCATCATAGCTCTACTTCATAGCAGGAGTACATAATAATGTCTCACTCTATGTAAAACGAGACATTATTATGTTCTTATTCATAGTAATTTTTGTCTAATCATTTTTAGTGCAAAAACATTGCATCAACCAAATGCCGACTGATCCAACCATCCAGTGCTGGAGAGAGGACAGAACCGAGTGTCTGACTGAGAAAATTTTGATCACAACGAAAGTCACCCACACCAAAGACGGCAAAAAGTGCAGTAAACTCTGCGAGGTTGGCAGCAAAAAAGTGCCTGTCTGCAAAGATGGCGGCAAGGAAATCGAGTGCTTTAGGCCTTGTCACATGGCTGGCGAGGGTAAGCGTGTAGTTTGCTAGACTGGAAAACGTGGGCCTTTTCTTTAATTAATAGTGAGTGGGTTAGATTAACTAGATTAACTTCATAATTCAACGTAGGATTAACCCTTTAATGCCCAGAGCATCTCGCGCCAGGCAGCCTGATTCTGACACCTT